>BMAO01038738.1:240007-354827 GCA_019973975.1 Trichonephila clavata | reverse complement strand
AAATCCAAACCAAATTTCATTATTATAGTCCTTGTAGCTCGAAAAAAGTAATTTTTTTTGTCAATACGTCCCAGTAACCCCCAGCACCCCCCCAAAGAACTTGATTTGCTTAAAATACATTCTTAGTGGATCTCTATTCAACAAAAGAAACATGCTTAACAAATTTCAAGTATATGGTCTAACAATTAAAAACATTAATTTTTTTCTGTAACTCCTCTTGACCCCTCGCAAACATCCTTAGGGGTCAATTTTCGTTTCACTCTTTGTTAGAGGAACTCTATTCCATGAAAGGAACATGCCTACCAATTTTCAAGCAGGATGATCAAATAGTTTAAAAATGGAAATGTTTATCGATTACGCCTCTTAAACTCCCGAAATTAAACTTGGTAGTTGATATTCGCAAAACCCATTTTGTAGCGGTTCTCTACTTTAAGAAAGGAATCTGCTTATCAAATTTCAAGACTGTACATCTAACAGTTTAAAAATGGGATAATTGTCTATAACGCCACTTGAGCCCCCCGCAACGCCACTTCTGGGTCTGTTTTCACAAAACCCATTTTGTAGAGGAATTGCACTCTATGAAAGGAATCTGCTTAGCAAAATTTGAAGTCTGTGCGTCCAATTAATTAAAAATGCAAAAAAATTATCAATAACGCCCCTTGAACCCCCGCAACGCCACCTAGGGGTCAATTTTCACAAAACATATTTTGTAGTGTATTTCTATCCTATGAGAGGAATCTGCTTACCAAATTTCAAGACTGTGAGTCTAATGGTTTAAAAATAGAAATAATTATTTATATCTGCCCTTAACCCCCTGCAACACCCCTTGGGTGTCAATTTTCTCCAAACCCGTTTTGTAGCGGATATTTACTCCATGAAAGAAACATTTCTACCAATTTTCAAGCAGCTAGGTCAAGTAGTTTAAAACGAAAATATTTATCTATTACGCACTTATACACCGCAACGCCACTTAGAAGTCTGTTTTCACAAACCTTCTTATAGCTGACTCTATTAAATAAATCTATTTATCAAATATAAAGACTGTGCGTCTAATAGTTTAAAAATGGAAATAATTATCTGTAACGCCCCTTAAGTCCCGCAACGCCACTTGGGGAAATTTTCACGAACCCATTTTGTAGCGTATCTCTACCCTATGAGAGGAATCTGCTTACTAAGTTTCAAGACTGTACGTCTAATAACTTAAAAATCGGAATTTATAACGCCCCTTAAACCACCACCCCGCAACACCCTTGGGGGTCAATTTCCCCCAAATATGTTTTGTAGCGGATATTTACTCCATGAAAGAAACATTCCTACCAATTTTCAAGCAGGTAGGTCAAGTAGTTTAAAAACGAATATATTTATTTATTACGCCACTTAATCCCCTGCAACGCCACTTAGAGGACTGTTTTCACAAACTTTCTTATAGCTGATCTCTACTCTATGAAAGAAATCTATTTATCAAATATAAAGACTACGTCTAATAGTTTAAAAATGGAAATAATTATCTATAACGCCCCTTAAGTCCCGCAACGCCACTTGGGGGCAATTTACACGAAACCCATTTTGTAGCGTATCTCTACCCTATGAATAGGAATCTGCTTACTAAGTTTCAAGACTGTACGTCTAGTAACTTAAAAATCGGAATTTATAACGCCCTTAAACCCTCCGCCCCCGCAACACCCTTGTGGGTCAATTTTCCCAAAACCCATTTTGTAGCGGATATTTACTCCAGGAAAGCAAACTTACCTACTAATTTTCAAGCAGGTAGGTGAAGTAGTTTAAAAACGGATATATTTATCTATTACGCCTCTTAATCCCCCACAACGCCACTTAGAAGTCTGTTTTCACAAAACCTGTTTTGTAACTGATCATTATTCTACGAAAGGAATCTATTTATATCAAATTTAAAGACAGTGCGTCAAATAGTTTAAAAATTGAAATAATTATCTATAACGCCCCCTAAGCCCCTGCAACGCCACTTGGGGGTCGATTTTCACCAAACTCATTTTGTAGCGGATCTGTACTCTCTGAAAGGAATCTGCTTACCCAATTTCAAGATTGTACATCAAGTAGTTTGAACATGGAAGCAATTATTTATATCGCCCCTTAACCCCCGTAACGCCCCTTGCGTTTCGAATTTCGGAAAATCCGTTCTTAGCTGACGTCTACTCTATGAAAGGAATATGTGTACCAAATTTCAAGTCTGTAGGTTGAATAGTTCCGGAGATATCGTGATTAGTCAGTCAGTCAGTCAGTCAGTCAGTCAGTCAGTCAGTGAGTGAGTCGCTTTTCTCCTTTATATATATATATATTTACAGTGGCGCACATAAAGGGGGTGTCCTAGGGGTCCGGACACTTCCCAAAGCCCTATAATTTTTTTGATTGATGATATAATCCTAAATATATATATATATAACGTAAAATTTGTTAGTACTTGTAATTAACAATTTATTTTATTAATTAATGCTAATTATTAAATCAATAATTTATTTTTTACTGTTTTTGTTAAAAAAATCAGAAGAATCAATTGGCGTTGTCTTGAGGAATGATAGGAGTTGGGGAACTTTCGAACATGCCCCCCCCCCCATTGAAAAATTTTTCTGTGCCCTACCGTATATTTATATGAGGCTCACGCAGTAGCGCACACAAAAATTTTTCAAGGGGGGAGTCCATGGCAATAATTAATAGAATAAATTGTTAATTACAAGTGCTTAATTAAATTTTACGTTATATATATATAGAATTATCATCAATCGAAAAAAACTCAAAGGCTTTGGGGGGTGTCCGGAAACCCAGGACACCCCCTTGTGTGCGCCACTGGGTTCACGGGATTATGTTTTTCCGAAGTAACCTGCAAGGTCATTTGGGTTGGCCACCCCTGGCTTAAACATTCTCCGAGCTATTAAAAGTGTACATCTTGCAAATTACTGAGGTAAAAGGTTTTATACAAAAATTCATAATATAACCGAACAAACAAATGCTTAATTATAATAGTTTGAACACAATAATTAATTATAACCAAGGCACAGATTTTGGTTAACCCTATGTATAAATATATACAATACGACGCCATCATGTGGCCACGGTAGCCTAGTGGTCAAGGTAACAAACTCGTGGCTGGAGTGTCATGAGTTCGAGCCCAGTATCACTGAAGACCCGCAGTGTAGGGAAGCGATGCACGTTAAATCTGTCGAGAGCTCAAACGTCCTTCCGTTGTTGTGGTGTGGTAGTTAGGAGGGGGTGATGGTGCCAACTCAGGTGTCGTCTTCGTCAGTTGACCATGGTTCAAAATTGCGGGGTCCGTCGCCAAAAGCCCTCGTGTAGCTGAACAGTGCGACGTTAATATTCACTCACTCACGCGACGCCTTACTACATAGCGTTCTTTTCTGAGCGAATTCTTTATCAAAACCACTCTTCTTTTCAAACCATTTCATTCGAAAATGAATTGCGAAATGGGGATTCTTCGGCAGCACAAGTAATGTATTCAACGAGAGAAGTATTGGAGCAAAAACGATTCGGGGCCAATATTTCAGTAACTGCAAACCACGACGCCACCGGTTCATTTAAATATCCAATTAATATCTTCTCATTCCCCTGTTTACTTTTCCTAGAGAGAGAGAACTAAATGAAAAATTGGGTCGTGCGGTTGTTAGGGAAAATAGAAAGAACAAACAATTGCTGCTGAGACAGATGGGAAGGTTCTCGAAACTTGTTTTTGGAACGAAATCTCTACATCCTCAAAATAAATACAGACATTTGCAAGAGAGGAATCGATAGTGATGAGAACAAAAACATTAAAACAAAAAACAAGGATAGACGAAAAAGGGGGGGGGGAGGGTGATATAATAAATGCAGGAGAATCGAACAAATTTTCGAGTCGAAGCGAGAAAAGATTCTCGCTTTTGACACGCGCGGTATTTGGGTGAAGATTCCATTTTTAATTTTCGGTGCGTAAACAGCGAAATGCATTAGGGAAGGAAGGGGGGAGGAGAAGTATAGATTTTTAAGAAATGAATAATTGCATTTAGATGAAGATTTTTAACTTGGAAGAATTCGTAGCCGAGAGAGTGTCAGGAACGAATGCGAAGGAAAAAGTTAGCCGAGAAAATGGCGTTAATGGACTTATGTAAATGCGAGATATATTCCTCTCGCATAATCTACTACTCAACAATTCATTTTCTTAAAAAAAATTACACTTTCTCGCCTCCGCTTGCAAATGGTTTAAAAAAACGCAAGAAGGAGACGCGGAGCGTGAAGTTTAATCTAAATTACTGACTAAATTACCAACAACATTAAATCGGTCCAATATTGAAATTCATTTCCTTTTAGCCTAAGCAAATAAAATTATTTTTCACAATTAATTTTGGGGCAACAATAATTATTATGCGTATGCGTGAAAGTGGTTATCTTGTAAGAATGGGCTATCCACGATACGTATCCTCTCTAATTTGGGGTTTTCTTACGAACAGCCAAATTCGCACTCCAAGCTATAGAATAAGATCTAAATGCAAGTGAATGTCATTAAAGAAAAATATATAAATAGTATGGAATTCAGTTAGCATGATAGATCAGCGGTTCTTAAACTGTGGTCCGCGGTTCTCCGGTTCCGCAACGCCTTTCTAGGGGGTCCGCGAAGAATCTTATAATAGGGTTTGCAGTCGTAGGAAACCCTGGGATTAAAATAACTAATCCCGGGATTTATTTTTTGTCTAAATTATATTTAAAAATTTTTTTCTCATAAAAATTTTCTAAGAATTTCATTTTTTAAAAAAATTTATATTTTGTTCATGAAATATGTACGAGGAATTTTGTGTGTGCAATTATAAGTGCTTTAGGTAAAAAAATATATATGTAGGCTTTCATTTATCGTATGGGAGAACGTCGCACAGATCTAAGTGGCTCACTGGAATGCTTGCACAATAATATAAACAACATCTCAAGAATAGATTTTGTCATAGTTCCTTCTTCAATTAAATGCCGTTAATTAATAGCGGACCTGCTTGGAAGACTTGGGACACACTTCAAATCCCATTGCATTACTGACAGCTCATGCAACTGCATCTTCAATTTCAAATGAGATAACACTGGAAATTGATTCACATTCTTGTTCAATAACTGGATCAATTTATATACAAAAACCATTAAGTGTAGCAGAAGAACTAAATAAAGTTATCAAAGAGGTGTATGCACCGATACAGTCTATTAGATTTGAGACACTGTCATCGAAAATTCAAAAAGAAATGTCTCTTTTTTGAAAATGGAGGGAGACATGGTGACTACCTGAAAATAACATACTCCTATTTAATGACGAGAATACCTACTAGTAAAGAAAACGAATGTGCATTTTTCTTCGGCAGGACGATTTGTAACAAAAATAAAAAGCCGTTTCAACGATGAAACGCTGGACGAGCTATGTTTTTTCAAAGTTTATTTGCAGAAACCCAAGAAATGAAGAAATGTTTTTTAAATTTTATTATGAACAATTTTTATTTGTTTTTATGATGAATTAATTTTTTTATTTGTTTCAATAAAATTAATATTAATTACTTATTATTTAATTAAAACAAAATACAATTATTAATTATATTTTCTGTTTTATTATGCAATTTCATCTATACTAAGTATTTTTAATAAATAGTCCAATCCTAATCTTGGGACCAATACCGGTATATGGATAATGTACTCCCGAAATCCCGGGTTTGAAAATATGACACGGGATTGCAATTCCTATCTAATATATTGTTAAAATTTCTCTCTTTTACAAACTCTGAAAGGCCTCGTAAAAAATTTGAAAGATGTATCATCGTAGACTAAATAACTAAATTGTTTTCCTAATAAAAATATTTACTAGAACATGTAAATTCGATGCAGAATATTAATTCAGTTTTTTATTTTTATTTTTGCAACTACATAACCATTACTAACACGTAATATTTTCCAAAAATATGTTGTAGCAACACATGCTTAAAAATTAAGAACTGGATTCATTTAGCAAGCCAATACGATAAAGATTGTTTCCATCTCAATTTCCGAATCGAATTACTCGATATTGTTTGTTTACTTATTTGCACCTACAATATTTAATTATTCGAAACTAGTTATTTTTTAATTTTTTAAAAATATGCATATATAATTAAATGTTTACTGTTTTTCTTAAAGGAAAAAAATGTGCTAAGAAAAATCTATAAACAACAAAAGCAGTCTTAAGACTATTGAGAAACCATTAAATCACTCAGCCTTGTGTTAGAAGTCAAAGAAGGGTGTTCAAAATTTTGGGGTGCACGATGTCAGGCTGATACATAAGGGGGGGGGGCGATCGAAATTTAAGAACCATTGTGATAGATGGTTGTGGACGATATTCACACATATTCGAGCGTGATTGCCTCTTGTTCTTGCAGAAAACCTCTTTTCATTCCCTTTAACTAGTCTTGTCTGCATATCATATAGTCACATTGTAATGGGTCTATCCGCGAACCTTCTACTAATCCTCTGGGATAAAATTATTTTTTTCAACAGTATGTTCAATAGAAAACTTATTCTCGAAGAAGAAGACTTGATTTATTCAAATGAATGATTCTATTTAAGCGTTAACATTTAGGTACGAGAGGTTAGTCGAGAGAGTTTCTGGATGTTTGATTATTGATAATTGGATAATAAAAGTGATAAAATTAAGCTTAAGACATACACACACACACAATCTTCAGCACAACTAATTAAGAGATAATAACGGTGAATTCTCGCATAGAAGTCTAGAGTGCTCCAAGAGTAAGTGAAGTAGATTATACTTATACGTTAAGTAGCGTAAGGCCATGCGATTGCTTTTCAGATTAATTAATAAGTGCATTTCCTAATCTAGTTGTGTGGATTAAGTAAAAGGGAAAATTAAATTTGAATTTAAAACTTGTTATGGTTGACCTTTACACGAACCCCCAAACCCCAACAACCGCTAGTCGGTTGTTACAACATCTACCGTTTGCCATTATAACTTGATTGTAATCATTTCGAGTATTGATTCAGTGGTTTCTCAACCCATGCTGAATAACTTTCTACATAGTAGTTGGAAAAAAAGAACCAACAGAAAAAATGGTACAGAAATAAATCATGATTTCATTAACTTCTATCATAAACATTAGTGCATTATTTATCCTCAAAAGCTAAAATCTTTCACTATTTTGTTGCATACAGATAATTAGAACATCAAATCTCTCGTTTCGAAAACTTTGCATTGCATTAAAAATAAAACCAAGAACATAACAAGCGAGCACCTCTTCATTATAAATTCATAATCACGACCACTAAATTGTCGAACAAGTTACCATAAATATTTTGCAACCTTTCATCAGCATTTTAACAGAATAGAATATATATATACAATACCGATCGTCAGCTCTGATGGAAAACTATTTAAACATGCAAACAAACCTTCACCAGAAAAGTTGACAAAAAACACAAAAGTCACACGCGAAATCTTCCTTTGGAAAACAGAAAAATTCTTGCCCATTAAGGGTGCCTGAAAGCAAGACAGAAACTTGCCTTAATTTTTAACGGCCTTCCACCAACGGCACCCAATAAACTATATATCGCCCATCGTTAAAAGAAGCACCTCATCTTCTCAACTCCACTCGTCCACGGTTGCATCGAAAATTTATGGCAGAAACTGCAGAGCGCTAAGCGATTTATGCTAATTCTGGAGCGCCAAGGGAGCAAACATCAAATATTTATGGGGGAAGGAACGGAGGGTACGATGGGAACACTTTTAAGTCTGTTTGCCTTCCAACCTTGCGAGGCAGGCCCCCTCGCAGAAATCAATATCCAAAGAGTAGTAAAACAAACACATAATGGTAGTAGGATTCTTTGCCAGAGAGAGGATGGGGTCCTTAAAATTAGTGTAGCCGCAGAGATCGGGAGGAATTATAAAGTAACTACCTACTTCTCTCTCCTGCACTCTATCAACCCTTACCTTTGGGTGAGGATTAAAGAGAAGTCGGTGCTGACAAAGAGGATTCCTACTGGTTCTTTCGGTAATTTAATGGAAAGTTGATTGGAAGATTCAAACACTCGAATGAAAGAGGATTTTCAAGCCTTGTTTCATCCAAGAATTGGATTCGCGCAACTGAACCATGCAATGCCAATACTCCTGACAGATTTTTCCAGCAGTTTAAGAACACCTCAAAACGTTCGGTGCTGGCGTAGAATGCATTAGTGTCAATGGAAGATCAATTAGCAATGGAGATAGAGAGAGAAGAGAAGAGAAGGTAAGTTTCATTTGCCGCAATAGATTACAATTTTTGTAAGAATGAATTATAGAGTTTACGTACAAACAGAATGTTTGAGCAATTCAATGGACGACTGCGAGCGAGCGAGTGAATATTAACATCGCACTGTTCAGCTGCTACTCGAGGCTTTAGGCGACGGACCTCTTAATTTTGAACCATGGTCAAGAATGGACGACTGCAGACAATACACTGGAAAAAAGCACTTTATTTTCGATAAAACAATTCTACTGAAGTTAAATACGTCAGTATTTCTCAAACTTTTGGCATATGTGTTCCTCTTTTATAATATTTGTAACGCTGAGTAACCCTCGTCGGAAAAAAAAATGGATGTATTTTAATAACAATCAAAATATATTTCTTTTCTTTTTCTGAAACACACACAAAAAGGAGGAATAAATAATAATAACAAAGAGAATAAAGAAAAGAGAAATAAAATTATCCATAATAAAATATGCATGAAAAATCGCACAAAAGCTGAAAATACACAGACGCCTGGATTTTTACTATTAAAGAAGTAAGTTATATAGTTGTCTCTGTAACAAAGTGTAATATAAGGGGTGATCAAATGAAAAGGTACGAAACGACATAAAAAATGAAACAGTTAAATATTTGCATATTCCGCCATGGGAGAATGTAGCGAAACATCTCGGGATGCCATTGGAGGCTCTGACTGGGATCGGATCATGCGCGGGCGCCCGCATGCGCAGGAAAGAGCAAAGGCTCTTATAAAAAGCGGCGTCCAAATGATGCGAGCACAGAAAAAGCATTAACTCCGATGTGTACTGTGAGACACTCCGACGCCTACGCAGGTCCATCAAAAACAAAAGACCGGGGCTGCTCACGGAGGGTGTGGTTCTGCTCCATGATAACGCGCGTCCACACGTCTCCAGAGTCAAATAAATGGAACTGGACAAGTTCAAATGGGAGACGTTGGACCATCCTCCCTACAGTTAAGAGATGTCGCCCTGCGATTTCCATGTGTATGGTCCTCTGAAGAAACACTTGAAAGGGAAGCGCTTCAACTCGGACAACGTACTCAAGGACACTGTGAAGGATTGGGTCTCGTCACAGCCACAGGAATTCTGGGAACAAGGAATCCGGCGGCTCGTTCATCAGTTGGATCGTTGTGCTCAGGCCTATGGTGTATATTTTGAATAAAGTCTACATTTGTACCCACCGTGTCGTTTTGGACCTTTTCTTTTGATCACCCCTTGTATATTCCCGCCGACACACAAGGCATCTCACGCCTCACAAGATTGTCTTGACTTGACTCATCAGAACGCAGAATTAGGCACAGCATAGCACGGTCCCCACCAAACTCTTCCCGTACCAATGGGGGTACGCGTACGACACTTTGGGAAACATTGATCTATATCACAGTGGTATATTTACGGACTCCTGGTGGTTTTTGTAACTGCTGAAGGGGTCAGTGGAAAATAAAATCAATTAGGAAGCGCATACGCAGCATTAGGGGGATCGTGAAAGGTTTAATAAAAAGTAAAATATTTTAATCCCTTTCCATCACTAGGAAAGTTAAAATAAATCAATAATGATTTTTACGAGTTAAGAAAATCAAGTAAAAATTAAAAATGCATTTTTTAGGTAGATGCCCTAAGTACAAGCGTCGAACAGAGTCGCTTATTGAGATTTAAAAAGGAACGGAATCTCGCGGCTGCATGAAGTAACTTGCCTAAAATATGGCTGTATAAAAGAGTTGCACATCCAGCCAACAGTCTAGTTTTGTTTCATGCATGATCCTGAGAAGAGAAGTGAACGCAACAAATTTTCCTTTGTTTAGAACACCCAATGGTGTAGGTGTGGTGAGCTAAGAAAAGTTCTACAATATTTATTGTAACTTAATAAAATAAACACGGAATATGTACTTACCTACATAACTACATTAAAAAAATCTTACACTTTCAAAACCGCGTATAAAGCAAAACACAAGATACAAACATAATAATAGCCAGAAAAATAATAATATCAAATGATGCATTTGTGTTACGAAACTATTCAAAACACATTAAAAAATAAAACATTTTCTCATTCAAAGTTAGGGCTTATAGATATAGTCAGAAAGATTTAGTCTGCATCCTGTCACCCAATCTTGAATATTTCGGTGTATAATTTATAAGGGATTTACATCCCTTCTTCCCTGTAACCTGGCTAGAGGTGTAGGAGCAACTAAATGATCAGACGACATTATGAACAATTATTTTATTTATCACTATTTCAACTCAGAAACAACAATCTAAGTAAGATAAATATGATCAGTCAGAGTATATACGAAGGTGAGACAAGATGGCGTGGGTGTAATATATCCGAACATGTAATCTACCATTACGATAACTTATACAAAGCTTATTTAATTTAGGACCGGGCTAACAATTTAACTCTCTTAACTTCTACTTGAAATAAGATCACAGTACCTGAACTTTCGTGGTCTTCTTATCCTTGCATTGATTTTAACACGGCTCCAACGGTTCAGCTAAACACTCTTTTAAGATTCCAACTTCTCGCTTCGTACACTGTTTACGTATACGTTTTACTGCCGATTTTCTAAGCTTCTCAGCTATTCACTTCACACCTAAGCTATCCTCACTTCACTAACCTTCAATTCTCACTTCACTAACTTTCAAACTCGCGAATACAGAATATATATATATATATATATATTTAACTTAATTTACATAATCCCGCTTCCTGTCCTCGAAGAAAGTTGGTTGAAAAAATGATGGCCTAAAAGGAATTCCCAAGAGGTTAGTGGAAGGAACCGTATATATCCATCACAAATTGCAATTTGTTCAGACCATCACTTCAAAATGTCTTGGCGATCGACTTAATGCCCACCCTGATCCAAATAATGAAAATAATTTAAAGAAACTCGAGGGAAATTAAATAATTAAAAGGACATAAATTAGGTTTAACAGGCTGAAGGGGAAAGTATCCTTTTTACAGTAAACAGCTTAAGAAAACAAGAAAATTACTTACATCCCAGTTGTCCTACGTATGATTTGAAGAATCTGCGCTAGAATGCAAAAAACACTTAACTCGCTTGTTATTTTTAACGCGATATATATTTAATTATCAATCTTTTATGACCTTCTCAAAGGATTACAGATGTGTTGCCAAATTGTTTTCGGAAATGCCGTTTATGAGAAACGACTACTCGATGAATAAAATATAAACAAATTGACATTCCGCCTCTTGATTTCTATTTAAGATTCTCAAGAGAAAGAAAATCAGGAGAGATAGAGAGAGAGGGTGAAAAAAATCAAATCCATTCCCACTTTACGAAAAAGAGAGTTTATTTATATATATTTATTTTATTTTTAGTGTAGAATTCAACGGAAAACAAAGAGCAAAAATTCAGAAAACAAGAATGCGATTACAGATTTAAAAACAAAATAGAGATTGCAGAACCCATTTACGTTAAGTACGGAGCTGAACATTTCCTCGTCGTGATCCGTTTATGAATTTTAGATGATGAAATGCAATTTAATGAATGGAGCGAAAATTTCGCATTGCATTTTAAAAGAGCGGGGCACTACTTATTTATTCATCTGTTAAAAAGGAAAAACGGGAAAACAAGTAAACCATAAAGAGAATTAAGAAGAGCGAATTAAAACAAAGGAGAAAAAAAAAAAGAGGAAAAATCCAGGAGAAAAATATTGATTTTTCCAAATAGCAAAAGCAACAACGAAGTGGGTTAAATTTTCCATGAAATGCAGAAGCAGGTGTGCGCGCTGAAACAAAATGTCTCCAGAAATTCTGAAATCAATGAGTGGAAACGACAGTTTCTGGGATTTTCTTCCGATGATATTTTTCCGGCAAAATGTCCCGTTTTTTTTTCTTTCTCTTCCCCGAAAGGCCATTCGAAAAGTATCGGATAACAGTTCGAAAGATAATTTTCTTTTCCAAACGAAACGATTGTAATGGCATCACGCAACAATGGTAGAAAGTAATCGAAGTGAAGAGAAGTAAATCTCTCAAAAAAAGAAGCATTCAACTCACTGGTGCAGTATTAGAATTGCAAGAAGGGCTGGGCTGGCTGTTGGTAAAACCACATTTAAGGGGTAGGTTCATGAATTTCGGCCCCGAAACACATTTTTCACTTTTAATAAAATGTGAATTTTTAAGCTTCTAATGGCGCAAAAATTATCATTCTACGTGCAGTAGAAGCATTTTTAATAATTTTTTGAAAATATTTTACCACCTGTCAAAGTCTACTAAATCCATTACTAAAAAATCCATTTTTCTCAAAACTAACATTTTTACTATACAAGGACATTTGTCCCTAAACTACTGCATTTAACAGCTTAAAACTTTGCAAAGTTAATAATTACACTGTAATACATACTTTAATAGAGGGATTATTTTAAAAAAATATTCTGACTTAATTTACAGCATTAAACATCGTGAAATTTCACTTTTTTTTTTTTAAAATCAGATTTGTGCAAAAAATATTTTTTAAATAACTAGACATCCTATCCATAAAATCTTTGATTAAAGTATGCATTGTGGTTCAAAGAATATTCAGTAAGAAAATTGGAGATTTTTATTTTATAGAATGTTTATAAATGTTCCTTAAAAATACGTATTTTTAACATTACTGAGATTCATATCCCGTTTCGTGAACCTACCCCCTTAAATTAAGACGGTAATATAAACTTTTCTTTTAAGCTTCCATATATATGTAAAAGATACACATTACTCTCTATTCTAAGTTACCTTTAATCCGTTAGCAATTTAACACAAAATGAATTATAAATATCGTCTGCTTCTCTATATTTAAAGAATATTCACACACAAATCCAAAATGATGCATGTTTATAAAAAACGTTGAACCTTTCAACTATTTTCCTCCTCTCTTTTTCTAAGATCTTCCATGATTCATGTTACGCTCCACAACAACCTCGTAATTTTGAACCACGCTCAAGTGACGAAAACGACACCTGAGTTGGCACCCCTCTCCGAAATTCCAAGTCACAACAACGGGAGAACCTTGAGCCTCAACAGATTCTACGAGCATCAGTCCTTCTACACCGTAGTTCTTCAGTGACACTAAGGTTCGAACTCGTGACACGCCGGCCACGAGTCAGTGACCATGACCACTACTTTACAGCCGCCACCCACAAACAAGATATAGATTTTAAAAAAAACTGCTATAAAAAGCACTAAAAATGACTAAGGAGATATTATTTATACACTATACATTAACCCCTATCGCTCTAAATTTAGTTATTAATTTCAGCTCCAAAATTAAGAAGTAAACTTGAGTATATAGAGGCCACAGTCAAGTGATAGAATTTGTGAAATATTTTTTTAGAAGTCACAGATTTCGTTAAAGTTGTCTTCGCCAAATGTATGAGATCCGAAATAAGCGCGAAGCATATTTTCAGAGAAAAATATCTCAATTTTCATAAAAATTTGCAACATTGCAATTCATACATCTGTTAATCACATAGTGCTTTTTAATTTCCCAAAATATTCAATATATATGTATATATATACATTCGAAGTTGAAGGGACTGACGAAAAATTTCGAATTATCAAGAGGGTAGGGAAAAAAAACTCCCAAAACACACGAAGGCAATTTTTTTTCTATCATATTTAAATTTGAAACTATGTAATAAAACAACAATGGACTAAATTCATGATGGTCACATGATAATATAAACACGTGTTCTGCATTGAATTCAAAACGGACAATAAACTAGCTCGTACTTTTTATACTATTTGTAAAACTTAGGTAAAATTTCAAATTGTATAATTGGGTAAAGATGCTCAAGAGTTATAAAAAGAAATTTCAGCAAAAAGATTTTAAAATTAAAGAAAAAAAAGTCTTGTTTTATACATGTACTTTTAAACAAAGTGACAAATATTAATTTTTTCAAAAAAAAAGTTTCTGTAAAAAGCGTAATTTGGCAACAACGAGGTGCATGAACTGTGATTTGCTGAAAATAGATAATTGCATTTATCGTGACTATGACGTCACATGAATTTAGTCCATTGTACACATGTGTAAAATTATTTTAAAGTATTTTTAAAAAGTAAATATTATACAGAAGTTAAAAGTCCTGTATTAAAGAATACATACTGTACATAATTAATTTTTTTTTTTGTGACGGAAAAATCTGTTTTTTCCCCCCCAATCTATTAATAGATTCTTCTAGAATAAATGAAGCTTGAAAAACGTCCGCATGAACATGATTTTGAAGCATAAAGTCGCATAGTTTTTTTAGCGACAATTAAGGTTCTGTCAAGAGTTATCGGAGTAAACTCCGATGGTCATCAAACGTTACAGGAGAGACAAGCAGAGATAATACAACTCAAAGCATGTGTGTTCCAACCTGTTTTTTACAGGACTCTACATGATAGTGAGTGTTCGAATTGTCGAGAGTTTTATTAGATCACTTCCAATTATCGTGTGTTCTATTCTGGTCAGCCAACAATTTTACCTCGGAATATTGAGTGTACCAAAACGTATGGTTTTAGTTCCAAATATCAAGAGTTTTTCTAGGCGCTGAGCATAGACTTCGAATTAGCAAAAAGTTCGTATTATCAAAGGTTTGAATTAGCGAGAGTCGACTGTATAAATATACATATTAACACGTCAAGGGATAGAACATTTAGCATAATGGAATAAGGGAAAAAAATGCGATATATATTTTATGCCAGAAAAAAATGGATCAATTCGAATAAAAACAAAGAGTATAAAATAAGAGGCTCTGTATAGGATAGCGAAGGCAGATCACAAAGTTTGAGTTCTTTTATACCAGGAAAATATTCAAAATTCGGGTCATATCCTTTAGCATTAAGGGGGGCCGGCACGTCCATAGGAGCCCATATTGAATTACGCAAGTTTATGTATCAACATGTTATGTGTACTATCAATAAAACTTTAACGAAGGTTGTTTTTTTTTGTTTAAAAATAAAATTATTATTAATTTTTCAAAAAATGTCCTATCCCCCCCTCCACCTAAAATTTAGTTTAAAAAAGCCTTATCTAAAAAGGTTTGCTAGATATATCTAATTCCCTCCATTAAAATGTGTAACCATGTTAAAAGTATGCTCACTGAAAATTTGAGGATTACACAATAAGTAGTTTTTAAGAAAAAGGTACATAAAGTAAAAAAATATTACATTTTAAGAAAACAGGCTATAAAGTTAAAATTTGCAATTTTTGAACTTTTACTTTTTTTAATGCTTCATATATGCTTTTTCCAGAAGCATATATGAAGATTTTTCTTTACCCTCTCTGCTCCTACAAAAAGCTCTTCTATAATCTTTTCTTCATTATTTTTTAACAATTTACCCTTTTTTTGGGATCTCAAGATGCTTTCGTTCAACAACACGAATCCTACGTGCATCTAATTTTTTGAAGCAAGGCACACAGTTATAACTTGGTTTAATATAACAATGTTTTAAGACCATTAATTTTTCTACTTCACTCATATTCGACTGCGCAATGGCCATATTTACCCCAATTTTAGCGTTTTTAATTCCACAAATGTAGATTTTGGAATCCCTAACATATGGCGTTATTAACTGACTCATTTGAACAAAAGGCGTGTACCAATGGATTTTTGGATATTGCCAATACACTCTTATTTTTCCACTTGAACATCATATGGATTTGCGCTCATTAGAAACTTATGCAAGGGAAAGCACAAGTGATTTTAGCAGAGCTCATATGATGCGCCCCAAGGAGTAACTTCACTTAAAAAATAAAAATACTTCTAATTATCATATTTCCTCATATCATATATCATTTTATACAGAAATATTTGAGCTCTTAGAAAATATAAAAAAGTGAAAATCGATAATTTCTCGAAAATTCATGTGCCTCCTTAAGTGAAGAAAGCCAAAAGGAGTGAGTTAATGTGTGCAGAGATCATAATCAATTGATGATTTGTGAAACATTTTTAAAAGACACAAATCTGTTTTAAAACAGCAGTCCTTAACGAAGCAGCTCCTGTGATATTTTTCAAAGTTATTTAAGACCCACCAGAAACTTCATTTTACAAGTTAGATTATTATACTTAATAGAAATGTATTACGCATGTTCATATAACACAGGAAGAAGAAAATCAGAAGATACTGCATCCGTAAAATCTACAATATCAAATCCGAGCGGATAAACTCCGCAATATAATTAGTCTCAGAGTTGGAAAAATATGAAAAAAAAACTTATAACAATATTTTGATCGGAAACAGCCACAAGAGCGCATAAATAACATTTAATGAAGTAAAAAAATAATATTAATGAATTAAACAAACAGACAGCAGAGTAAAACAGCAAAACGAATTTCTACCAAGCGAAAACGTTCTAGGAAAAAACGAAACTTTACAAGAAGATCCCCCCCCCCCAAAATTTCTTTAAAAAATGACTATCCACAGGATTTAGAGAGCGTTGCAGTAAGATTTTATCATATTTTTCTAGTTTCCGCCAACTACGGCCTTATTATTTTAAACTTTTCTGTGGGCTTTTTCTTGAAAGGGGGATTTGGCCCTTAATTTAATAGCGAACTTCTCGAGCTTAAGGGATTCTATGAATAAAAAACTGTTGTATAAGCGGTGTATAGTTCCATTTTAAAATTCCTCTTCAACAAGATACAGTCGACCCTCGATAACTCGAAGTTGAAAGGACCAATGAAAAACTTTGAACTAACAAGAGTTCGAATTATAATAGGGTAGGAAAAAATTTCCAAAATCATGAAGCGAAAATTTTTTTTCTAACACATTTAAATTTGAAACTATGTAATAAAACGACAATTGCACATATGTATAAAATTATTTTAAAGTATTTTTAAAAATTTCTATAATACAGTATAAATATTAAACAGAAGTTAAAATTCCTGTATTAAAAGAGAATTCATTTATGCATTAAAAACAACTATTAAAAGTTCTTTCAAAAATGCACATAATTAACTTTTTTAACGAAAAAATTTGCTATCTTTTTGTTTTTGTTTTATGGCATTCAATCGAATTTTGTCAATTGATTTTTCTAGAATGAATGAAGTTTGAAAAACATCAGCGTCGACATGATTTTGAAGGAAAAAGTTGCGTAGTTTGTTTAGTGATACTTTAGTTTCTGTCAGAGTTATCAGAGTCAACTCTAATTGTCATCAAAGGAGCTACGTTACAGGGAAGACACGCAGATACAATACAACAGAAACCATATAAGCTCCAACTTGTTTGCTACAGGACTCTACATGATAGTGGGTGTTTGAATTGTGGAGAGTTTTATTAGACCACTTCGAATTATCACGCGCTGTATTCTGGCCGGCAACAAATTTTACTTCGAATTATTGAGTGTACCAAAATGTATGGTTTTAGTTCGAAATATCAAGAGTTTTTCTAGGGACTGAGCATAGACTTCGAATTAGAGAGAGGTCCTGTTATCGAAGGTTTGAGCTGTCGAAAGTTTTATTAGATCACTTCGAATTATTGAGTGTACCAAAACGTATGGTTTTAGTTCGAAAAATCAAGAGTTTTTCTAGGGACTGAGCATATACTTCAAATTAGCAAGAATTTCGTATTATCGAAGGCTTTAACTATCGAGAGTCGACTGTAGTACAAGAAATAAAAACGTCTTTATTTTTTCGAATCCCACACTACCATGCATTCGAAGTTCTCGTGAAGCAGCATTCCACCCTGCGCGGTTGCCGGGCACATCTTGCGGCCAACCTGATCTACACTTTCCAGGTAATAACAGGCATAGAGTAATACCCCAAACTTAAGGGATAGGTGGGACTGTGTAAAAACTGCGTAAGTCAGGGTTCAATTTCACATATAAATACATATAAATTATTTCCAGCTGGAGCCAGAGACGTAAGAAAATAATAACTCAGAAAAAAATGTTTCATAAAACCTTAGATAACTCAAATACAAAATCGCAAAACGAAGTTATTTTGATGTAGAAAGGTTTCATAACATATAACAAAATAATTTATAAATAATTTTTTTTTATTGTACCATGTTTTTTTCCCACATTTTCAACCATTGCCATACATTTCTGAGCTATGGTTCAAATTTAATATCTCTAGCTCATTGGGAAGTTAGTTTAAAATCAATTACAAAATTCCACCCGGACATATATACAAGAAAGTGTTTTAATAAAAACATGGTAAAATAGTCTGCCAGTTCAAAGATTTTTTTCTTCTCCTCAATTTTTTTGTAGCATGCTTTATTTCTTGTTTTGTTGAAAAAATACGCTATTCATTGAAGTCTATATTTTCAAAAATTTTAACCCTTTTACAATTAAACTGCCTTTTGTCCAATTCCCAAGCGTAATTCGATCTTCGAACTGAACTGGGTCAAAAGAATTTTCAACGTCTTGCTCTAGAATTTCTATGAGCTTATCAACTCTCAGCTGCTGATTGTGGAAATCCAGCACTTCTTGATAATTTTATAATAAATTAAATTTTCATGGCTAGGTTTCGATTCCGCGCGATACGTCCGAACGTGCACATTAACCAAACTGGATGCGGGAAGTGAGTAATTCAGTTGTGTTGTGCTAAAAAAAAATACGAATCGACGAGATTTGAAAATCGCGTAAATCTGGGTTCCCTAATTCGCGATGTATTGCTGTACTTTTATTTATCGAGATCCTCCGTAACGCATGCGGGATTGGGTTGCATTCGTTTGGATATGATTCCAATATGTGCCAATGACACTTTGAGGATAATTGTATCCTGTAACAATTTGGGAATCAGGATTTTAAGTAAATTTGGCTTTAATTTTCAAAATTCTGAATGAGGTTCTCTTACTAAATCAAAGCAAATGCATATATGTCATTTTCTCCGACCTTGACAAAAAATTTCAGTCATCGTTTGAATTTTTAATATTTTCTATTTTTGTTTGTTTTCGAAACGATTACGGCTAAAAATGTTTTTCATTGAGTTTCGTTGATATATTTTTTTTTAAAACCGATTTTACGCATTGAGAAGCTTAGCTAGAACATTAATGATTTAACGTGGGATACTTATTAATAAAATGAGAAAAAAAATTTACATTTCCACATTTAAAAAAAAATGGATAATTTTCACTGAAGAATCACCAAGAATAAGATAATATTAGACATATGCTCAGTGTGTACAAACATTACAAGCATAGATAAAACTTAACAGGGAGTATAAATAATACATACTTTTACAAACGAATGTATCGCTAAAAATTTCCAGAAATTTATCAAATGTATTATATTGCATGAGAAACACAGTTTAAAATTCGAAACTTTTCTATCGACAGCATAAACTAACTTCGTTTATTAAAAACAAATAGTAAAACAGCATTTAATTTTAATTATATATACCCCAGCCGGACGTCGCTAAATCCAAACAGAGTTTTGAAGCAGGTAAAAAATAAAAATAGCATATTTTAAATTACTGAATTCTTTTCTGTGAAAACCGTTTACTAATTTGCTAAGTACCTTGGTTCACGCACATCATAGGGTTATTTTGTTTAATTCAAACAACATATAGCCCCAATTAAGGCTACCTTAGTGAGCCCTTTATATATGTACATGCCAAAATAGGGGAAGCTCTGTAAAACCACGGATAATATATAGATAAAGGAGAAGTTTGCATTGATGTTGTTTAAAGCTTTTTTATATAATCGCCCTTTTTGAGATTTATCAAAATACTTCCTCTATGCTTTACGGACACCTTGTAAATTTCATTCAGAATCATGAGAAGACGAGGTCAGTACCCAAGTTGTTGCCTCATTATTACAAAATGGAACTTAACTTTCATTGGTCAGTTGAAATTAATATGCATCATTTCTTGTTTTGACACAAATTCGCACTATTTATCAGGCTATGTTGTGTTTTGCATATAAATGAAGCTAAGTTTTAGTAAAGACTTTAAAAAATAATGTTGATTTAGAAAGTGGGGGAAAAGTATTCAATATTTTTTTTAACTGAACATGCAAAAGTCATTTCTCTGTTTGGTATAGATGGCATGCATTGTGAGAGAAATTCGGAATTTAAAAAAAAAAAATTGTTTTGTTTAAATTAAATTTAACAATTATTTCGAGCATTACATATCTAACGAAGAAAGAACGAGAGAAATCTCAAGAATATTTTAAAGAAATAAAATTATTGCGATAGTAAAATCACTAAAAAAAAATGGGGATTAACGAAGATTGCATGGGGAAAAAGAAAACAGCTCTTTACACGCCCAATAAAATACATTTATAGAATGTCTTGCTTTCTTATTGGATTATTTATTCTCATTAAAACGGATAATTTAAGAAAAATAATTATAGTATTTTAACAAATTAAGAATAAATTAATCTTAACAGTTACGCAATAAATTCTACTGCTAAGAAATGAATGTGTGTGGCCTACCTCTGTGGTGCCTGAGGTGTCCAGAGGCGGCCCATGAATACCACCGATGGCCCCCTCCGCGGTACGCGCCGGCCGGCACGCACAACACCAGGATCATCCACCACCAAGACATCGGTGCACAAGAACTAGAGCGTCATGCCAATGCGCCCCAAACCTCGCACTATCCGGGACTGACTCGTTCGGGGTTTGTTGGGGCTCTTCCGACAGCTGGCGGGCGTCCACCAATCCCGATCGATGCCCCTGCCCCACCCCCTACACTCGCGCGCAAAAGATCGCGTGCGCGGGTCGCCCCCCCCCCCTCGCTCTATTGCTCCACCCTCACTATCTAACCTCTGGCTTCGGCCTCTATATTTATTTTTTGGAATAAAGACTTCTCTCTTTTTTTCCCTTCGAGAAGGTTTTCTCGTTCCTCTCTCCCTATGGGGACAGGGGTAGGTTGTGTGCCCCCCCCCACTATTTTTATCGTCTGTTAAAAGGTAAGCACCTCCTCATCATATTCGATACAAAAGATCACATTCCTTCCTGCCTTCATCTTCCCCACCCTGCGAGGTTGGCTTATCTGCCTTTAACCACGCGTGGCGGAAAAAGCAACAGTTGGGAGCTTTAATTTTTTGAGAGTCTCAGCCTTTTTTTTTCTTTTCCCCTTACTAAGCGTTCTTTTTCGGAATGATTAAGAGGCAAGTTAAAGGAAATAAAGCAATTTGTGACGATTTCTGATTAAGTAAATGAAATAAGAAATGAAATTTTGATTAACGAAAAGAATTCTACAGAAAATGAGTACTTGCATTTCATTATGCTACGCGTAACTGAAAATGAATATCAATGATAAATAAAGATATGAATAGAGAGACGTAGCTATTTCTGATACCAAGAGTTTTCAGTACTTAAAATAATCAAAATGAGAATCTTATTTTTCATATAAAGGAAAGACACAAATATTAATCAAAACATGCATAGAGGCGAATATTAAGTAAACAATAGGAAGCTAATTAAACTGGAAGAACGAACCCGTAGCGAATTTAACATTTCGTAGTGTAACAACGTCTCCGAAATATTTCACATGTTATGTATCGAAAGAACAATCAATTGAAAGAATCCAGTTCTAACTCAGCGTTTCCATCGAAATTAATTAAAAATATATAAAAAATATTATATTAATTGTAAGAGAACTTAGTAAAAAAAAAATAGCTCTACATTCTTCTCTGTAAAAATGTTTTCTGTTTACTATGATGCTTCAAAAGGCAAAACAAACATTTAGGTTAACGAACCTCAGTAATTTAGGAAGACAATGTTTAATACCCGATTAAAACCCTTAAGAAAAATTTTAAAAAATATTACGCTCATATAATACATTCTTAACTTCTGGCACTGTACTTTGAATAAATAAGGCTATATTTACACGTTATTTTATATTTCAACAACAGCAGAACATTTGCGATAAATTAAAAACTTAATAAAACTAAAACAGCACACAACTTATGTACATATTCTCAACAAAAAAATTCCTTAAAAATAGACACTTCTTGTTTGAGCTAAAAGATTAAAAAAAAAAAAAAAAAAAAAAAGGCTATATTGAATGGTTTTTAAAAAAATCTCATTTGATCTCAAACATTAAAACTGGAATAATTGAAAATTCTCGCATCAGTTTTAAAATATACCTCGTAACGACGTCACATATTTTTCTAAAAACAACTTCTTAATATCCTTGAAATCAGCGATATTTAGGAGGGGGGGGGGATAACAAAATCAAAAATAAAACGTTAAATTGAAGAAAAAAGACCGTACATGAAAAATTTCGATGTATTCACAATGTTTTTAAATTACACATAATTAAAAAATAAATATTTTATTCAATTTATATCCTCATTTTTTATCGTATTGAATAACTGGTAAAACCAACACAATTTACGAATAAGTTGTGACTACATTTAGTAGTCACAATTAGTTTTAGCAACAAAACAATTTAGTAGTAGTAGTCACAATCTACAAGTAATTACGATTTTAATCAATTTATGAGTAAATTGATTTAAGTTGTCATTTCTGTTCTGCATAAGGATTAGGAGCAGATCATTCAAAAGACAGGGGGAAAAAGTTTTTGGTATTGCATTCTTCTAAGCAATGTAATTTGTAATCCGATACGGCGAAAGCAATAAACTAGATTAATATTTGTCCGTTGGTCAAATGTTCTGAACGTACTACGATCTGATTGGTTCAACACGCGCTACACAAAGGATTAACAACGAATGACTGATGATGGATCGTCAAACTCTGCTGCCAAAGATTTTTTTTTTACCAGTGTAGAATACCTTACTCCATTACCGAAATCTAACATAAATATCCCGACAAACGCAAACTCTGAGGTCCAATTAAATTTTATGTGTGACGCCATGCTTGGCTTTTGTATCGATGGATAAAACTTGATAGTATCATACTATAAGCTATTGTAAAGCGAAAATCTTTTTATGAACAACATTTGCAATTTCGTAATGTAGATTTCAAGAAAATAAATCACAAAATCATGCACGTTAGAGTGGATACAAACATTATTTTTCAGAATTTCAAAATCTACCTATGCGGAAAAGGAGTTCGCTGGCATATAGGTGAAAAGGAGGAAAAAAAATTAATTAATTTTTTTGTGTTAAGTACAGCCAAAAGGGAAATGAAGTTTAGGTACTTCAGGTTTTAAAACTTTAAAACATTTATTGCAGTGGGAGGACATGTACTAATTAGGTACAAGAAAAAAATAACTTCTTTAGGGGTAAATTAAAAAAAAAACCTTCTGTCGAAGTTAGAGAAGGAATAGCTTAAATCGGACTGCCGGGATCGACGGTACGGGAAGAGAGAGAGAAAACACGTAATATAGATAAAAAAAAATTTACACCCCACAAATTCCTACTTTCAATGGATGAATAGATACAATTATTAACGATTGAACAATATATATATATATATATATATAGGGAGAGAGTGAACTAATAGTAGGAATTGAAGAAAAAGAACATGATTTGTCTGCATTTCTGTAACAATGCACACCCGGTTTGGCTGAAAATAAGGTTTTAGACGAGACTTTTCGTCATTGTTTTAACAGTAGCATTGTTACAACAATGGAGACGAATTTAAGTTGGCATCGAAAACCGGTAATTAATTTAATTTAATTAATTAATATCTGAAAAAGCTATTAACATTATGTGTTATCCACTGCAAGTTAAAAAAAATTTATTTGAACTTGATTGGATGAATAGAAAATATTTCATTAACGATTGAAAATTTGAACAAGATAAATTTATAAATATTTAGAGAGAGTGAGCGAATAGTAGTATTTCAAAAAGAGCATGATTTGTCTGCATTTTTGTAACAATGCACACCCGGTTTGGCTGAAAAACCGGTTTTAGATGCTAACTTTTGTCATTGTTTTAACAGTTATATTGTTACAACAATGGAGACAAATCTAAGTTGGTGACGAAAACCAGTAATTAATCTAATTAATTAACTGGTAATTAACGAATACATATTTGGAAAAAACTGTATAAACATCATGTGTTACACTGCAAGTTTTAAAAAAATTATTTGAACTTGGTTGGATGAATAGAAAATATTTTATTAAAGATTGAAAATTTGAACAAGATATACATATATATAGGGAGAGAGTGAGTTAAAATAGTAGGAATTGAAAAAAAGCCGGGGTTAAGAAATGTTGGATTGTACATTTTATTATTCTTAATTCAGTACTCGCCTACCAGCAATCATAACTTTTGATTACTTACATTGTACGATAACATTTTTTAGTCTAAAATCCTCTAAGCAAAATTAAACCTTTTCCCATTTTTTTTAAAAAAAAGTTAACGCTATGTTTGGCAAAATTAAATAGCGAATTAATTTTTATAATTGTTTTTCTCCCAAGATCCGTAACATAGAACATCTTTTCTGCACAGGTTCCGATTAGTCGTAATTTTTTTCTCCAAATAGCCGCGATCCACCATATTGCACATATTAGGTCTATCATCAAATAATTTCACATTAGTACTAGGGTAACTATGAAATTTTTGAGATACACGCAGACAAAAAGTTACAAAACAAAATTAACGGTTTAATTTGAAAATACAAAGTATTTTAACACAGCAGACGACTTTTTACTAACTTACTTCAAGTCTTTTAGCGTAGAATGAATTTTAGACGGAAAAGAAAATAGAGTTGACGCAGGAACATTATCGTGCCGTGATTTTCTATGATTTTAAAAGTGGATTAAATCAAGAGGAATGCTTTCAACGGCTGCAATTAGCATTTGGTGATGAATCTCCATTTCGTGCTACTGTATTCAGATGGTTTAAAGAAATTTGCAGAGGTTATAATTCTTTTCAGGATGAAGAGCACACAAGAAGGCCGCGGTCAGGAGGAATCCTGGATTATGTGTCTGCCATAAGAAAAATGTTAATGAATGATAATCTTTGTACCTACCAAATGATACAGAAGGTACTTAACTTCGGATTCGCAGTCATATACAAAATTATTCATGAAGAATTACTTACGAAAAAACTAGTTTGCCGTTGGGTTCCTCATAATCTAACTGAGCATCAAAAAGAGGAGCGTGTCAGAATGAGTAAAAAAAAAAAAAAACCCACCTTAAATTGCTAAATGATGGTGGCCACCGCATCATTTCTAAAATTGCAAAGGGTGATGAAACGCACACACCGTTTTTTGAAGTTCCAACACGTCAAGAAAGCAAAGAATGAGTCTTTGAAGATGATCCCACGTCAACAATGTTGAAAAGACAACGAGCAATGAAAAAAGTGATGTATGACATTTTCTTCAGAAGTACGAGATTGGTTAAAGGCATCAAGTAGGAAGGACAAAAGACAATAACAGCAAATTGGTATACCACACTAATTGTCTTCCAAAAATTCTCCAAGAAGTGAATGTTAGAGGACTAATGCTTTACCACGACAATGTATGTTCCCACACAACCGGATTAACAGTTGGGTTTCTTAAACAAAAACGAATTAAAGTGATAGAACATTTACCTCATTCTCCAAATCTAATTATATGGGGGGGGGGGACTTTTTTTAAAAAAAATCTAAAAAAGAACTTACGTGGACGTCGTTTTCTCTCAGAAGAAGACATTGATGTGGCTATAAATTCATTTCTTTCATCAATTCCAAGAAATGAATGGTTTCAGGCATTTAATCGGCGGAAAATTCGTATACAAAAGTGCATTGGTGCTGGAGAAGACTACTTTGAACACTTCTAAAATTTTGTAAGTATAACTTTAAAAACTTAAAGAGTATCTCAAAAATTTCAGAGTGACCCTCGTTGATCATTGAAAATACTTATTTTTTCTTTAAAAGGTAATTTTCCACATACTCTTTACTGTTACCAACGTCTTAGTCCAAAAAATTGGTAAACTGTGTTCTGGAATGGAAACGTAATGACTCTTCAACAATTTTTTTTTAAAATCCAATTTTCCCGTTTGTTCCCAGAAAATTCCAATCATTACAACTGCTACAAAAAGCTTCAAAATTATGCCTTTTAATTGTTTACCGAGGCATTAAACTTCTTCCAGTCGGTTCCCAAATACAAAAGGATTAAATTCTCTCCGGCATTTCTTCTGATATCATTTCATTAGTCGATTTCCCAGAGGATGAACAAGAAAGAGCTTTTGGAACGCACTTCAACCGCCTTCCCCCCCCCCCAACTTAAGAACGTTTTTAAAGCCAAACGACCTCACTCGGTCCGATTTGCAACACAACTCCACAGGGACGTTCCAAACGACACAGGCAAAAATATCTTTTAAAATAAAATAAATGAATTTCTGTTTTAAGAAGCAGCGGGCTCCGTTGTGAAGGCGGTGCACGTGGAGATCGCTCCCCCCCCCTCTAGTGAGGAGAGCGAACTGAATCGAATTGCGAGAGCACCATAAATTTTAAAACTAAATCCCTTTTTATTGAAGTGAGGAGGACAAGAGACACTCGAAATTAATGTTCCGGCGGAGAAATCCCGGGAGTATTTTGAAAAAAGAGAAATTCTGGAAAACATATACCGATTCCTATAGTAGGGTGGAAAAAGCGGATTTTTTCTACAGAATAAATCAACACGGAATTTTGTAGGAATTTATTGGGTAAACATGCTCTTGCTGGAGTCTACTAGATAATATATATATAACTTGAAAGGCTTGATTTGAGTTTATTCACAGCGATCAAAAAAGCAATGTGTGTACTTCTAAGAGAAAACCAAGGGATTAAAGAAGCGCAACATTCTAGTGATAGTTAAAATGTTGCGACTAGAATTTACAGTAGAATGTAATGAAATCTCCTCTCGAATTTAGTAGTGACAGTTCTTAGCTAACAGCAGATTCGATTGAACAAACGTATGCAGTGTAGAATAATGAAGATGTTTCGTTTGACTGGGTTTTCCTAATCCTCAAGCAAAGAAGATTCGTAGAGCGAAATACCAACACTATGAGGGTATGGTAACTTAACAGTGGTTTTAGCGTCCATCGCTAATAGCTCGGACTGTAACTTCAAGAATACGTTAACTGAAATATAATCAAACTCATATTTCGTCTGTACTATCTCAAAAGAATAAATTAAATACAATGGGTCCCTTCCCATATTGGATTGAATAGTAACGAGAGCGCCGATAGTTTGGCCAAGCCTGCCACTGCTGACACTTTGCGGGGTGACACTTGCCTAACTTTTGCTGAACTCTCTTCGATTAAAAGGTTAGAATTAAATACACTTCGGAGATTACCTCCTGCTCATCCTTGGTATTTTGGTGTCACCAACTTAATATTCCTAAGGATCAGCAGACGGCTATAACGCGCTTTTTTAGTGGCCACATCAAATCTCTTAGTTTTAAACAGGGCTAGAAAGTCTTTCCAGAGTGTCATAGGTGCGAGGCTGATCAGGCCTCTCCCAGTCTTATTCTTAATTTTTTGAGGTTTACTTTTGACAAAGTTTTAGGAAATTCTATTTTATTTCCGGATTTTTTGGAGATTTTTGGTTTTATGGAGATGGTATGTTTGTGTGTAGCTCAGCTACACCATCTGGGATAAGAAACAACAACATACAACCCCATACAGAAGTCTAAAACATATGAATAGATCTCAAATACTTTCATCAACATTTACAAAATATCCCAATGAAATGTATACTCTTTGAATGATTATAAGAGTTAACAATTATTGCAATATAAAAAAAAAGTTCCAAAGTTAACACAAGAATTCATCACTTTAAATTTCAGCACTTCCTCCTGCTTCATTAAAAATTAAGTCTACAAAAACATCATTAACATTGTAAGGATCTAACATCCGCACCTGGCAACAGATCGAACATACATGGGAGGATCTGGCAACGGGTCAGACCATGTATGGGAGAATGTGGCAGCGGGTCCGGGATATATAGAGGAGGATCCGGCAACGAGGCAGACCAGACCGGACGAGACGGAAAGAAGGCAGCGGAAGCGAGAAAGCCAAGAGACGACAAAAAACGTGGAAAGACCGCTGGACGATGGATTTTGCAATCTATTGACATCTTATTTTATTCGTTTTTGTGATGCGTCCCGTAGAAAGAGAAAAATAAATCGGCGGGACAAAAACCGGCTGTTATTATTTTTGTACCAATAAAAACACACCACCGACCAGTAAAAGAACCCACACAAGGTTAACAAACATCATCCTCTACATTGTCTTCGGTATCACTAATATTGGTTATCATAAAAGCAAAAAAATCATCCGCTTGAAATATAACTTTTATTTATTTTGAACTATGGTCAAGTGATGAGGACGACACCTGTAAGCTGGCACCCCCTCTACTAACTACCACATGGCACCAAAAGGAGGACGAATGAGCTCTCAACAGATTTAACGTGCATTGCTCCCCTACACGGCGGGTCGTTAGTGGTACTGGTCTCGAACTGATAACGTGCCAGCCTCGATCCAATACCTTGACCACTAAGCTACCGCGCACGAATATCACCTTAGAACTGCATTCTATGTAAGCGGTATCCTTACCGACGTTATAAATGATTACAGGAAAAATCAGTGAGCACGCGAACTACCAGTAAATTCGATTTTTTTTATAAAACTAGCAAAAATATATACAAAAGCCATGCTAACTTTTAATAGTTAAAGTTTTATTCCTTACATATTTCTTCCCGGTTTTTTTCACGAAACTTATATGTGATGCTTTGAAACAGGAGAATGATTTTAATGACCTGAAAAATACGCCAAACAAACTAAGCCTGCAAACAGGCAGAACGTAAAATGTTAAGATGAATTTGCCTTTTAGATTTTATTCTTTTTATGCATATTTCATCCAAAATTCAAGAAACTAAGTAAAAAAAAAAAAAAAAAAAAATCCAAAACTGTCGAGTATATATGAACTAATATTGAAAAAGTAACTTCCAATATCAGATGGGGATAAAGTAACCATTACTTATGGTATAAAATATATCTTATTGAAAAAAGTATGACGATGTCAAAATGCATTTAAGAACACTACATTTGAATTTATAAAAACTCTTAAAGAGTTTAAAATATCCGAGCATTACGAGTACTCGACGTAGTTTTCAAAAACTATATATTTTTTTTCTTTGCTAACGAGGTTTTATTGAGTTTTCGCCAGAATACTATTAACCAGCATTGGGGGTAGAGAGGGGGAGTTCGCTCTCGTTACAGCAAACCCCATCCACTTCCAATTTGTTCCTTTTCCTGCTTTTATTTCAGATCAAAACGATAACGAGTTCCCTCCAAATGATATGCAGAAGGGGGTGGCATGAAATAAAATAGAATAAAAAAAAGAAATAAGAGATTCATTACACCTATAATCGAGCCCTTACTCAGAAAAGGGTAATTATTTTTACTACACTACACGGAATTAGTTCAGCCATACACGACTTAAAATTCTATTTTTCCAGCAGACGAGAAATTTAGTCACGACATTCTAAGAGAACAAGCGCCGTGGACCCCGTGGGGGGAATTTCGAATGACTTCAACAATTATTCATCGTCTGCCGCGAAATGTTGGAACGCGATTCGGGGATCGATGGGAGACGGTCGAATCGGTTAGCAAGAATCGTTTGGAGAATGGAATATTATAAATGTAAAAAAATAAATAAATAAAAAATAAAGAATGTGCAAACGACCGCTTTAAAAAAAAGACAGCTGTTTCGATTCCATCTAAGGAAAGAATGGATTAGTGAGGGAATGATGTATATTTATAGTTTTATGGTGATAGATAGTTAAGCCAACCGATTTTCCGCTTCGAATCCTACAAAATGAATCGTTCTAATTTTTTAAATAAAAATTAAGATAGCTTCTATTTTTATGATTAAAAACTGAACTTTGAAAACTTTTTTAATCAAATATATATATATATATATATATATATATATAACACACACACAAACACACAGTCAACTTTCGTTAATTCAAACTTTCGATAATACGAACCTCTCGCTAATTCGAAGTATATGCTCATAGAAAAACTCTTGATATTTCGAACTAAAACAATGCGATTCGGTACACTCAATATTTCGAAGTAAAATCTGTGGCTGGCCAGACTACAACACGCAATAAATCGAAATTATCTTATAAAACTCGACAATTCGAACACTTACTATCTAGTCCTGTAGCAAACAGGTTTGAGCGCTCATGTTTTGAGTTGTATTGTCTCTGCATGTATCCCCTGTGACATAGCCCCTTTGATGACTATCTCTTTGCTGCCCCATTTTTGTGTTTCTTCGTTCCTCAGGCGAAAAGACACTTTTATTGCTTTCCCTCTTCAAGTGGATAGTTTTGGTCGCACGTATTGCCAGCCTTCCATATCTTTCGTTTAACACGTAGCTTTGCTACTCATGTGTTCAGAAAGGATTGCCTGCTATTGTGATGCGTAGGATTGTGTTTTTCGCTTTGGACTGACATAACTATTTATGACTCATCAGAGTGACTTATAGCATATGGCACCGAATGGGGCATGGGCAGCACTGGACCCTGCCTTGAAGAGCCAATGGTGTTCGGCACAGTGTCTGAGGGAAACGGGTGCGAAACGATTTCATTTTCTTTGAGGAATGGAAGAGATTTGTTGGGGCGGGAAAGAGAATCACTACATAAATGTATTATTTAATACATGACTTTTAACTTCTGTATAACATTTATACTGTATAATATGTACTTTTTAAAAATATTTTGAAGTAATTTTATACATATGTACATTTGTTGTTTTATTAAATAGTTTAAAATTTAAATGTGTTAGAAAAATATTCAGGAGTTTTTCTTACCCTTTTGATAATTTGAAGTTTTTCATTAATCCCTTCGAATTATCGAGAGTCAACTGTATATATAAATGCCAGCGAGAGATATATGGGCACTAACTCAAATTTTCTTTTATTCGGCGATACATTAAAAATCATCCATTTTCCCCACCCACACGACTTAAAGAAAAGCGATTTTCATTTATTCATCGCGAAACCTCCGAAACTATAAGACACAATAGGCTTGAAATTTGGCAGGCATAATCCTTTTGTTGAGTAGAGATCAACAAGGAACCAGTTTTGGGGAAATCAACCCTTAAAGAGATGTTCGGATGTTCCAGATAAAAAAATTCCCGTTTTTGAACTATTAGATCTAAAGATTAAAAATTTGATAAGCTTGTTTGTTTTAAAGAATAGTGATCCCTCCCTCTTGGAGGTGAGGCACAAAGGGGGCCCACATCCGAGGGGGGGTGAGGGGTTTAAGGATGTTATAGTTACAAATATTCATTTTCAAGCTATTAGACCTACAGACTCGAAATTCGGCAAACATATGTGTGTGTGTTTTTTAGTAAGAATTCTCTAAGAGCGGGTTATGAGAAAATATAACTCCAAAGGGGAGGGGGAGGTTACGGGGGCGTTATAAATAAATGCATTCCGTTTTAGAAAATAAAGCCCTGTTCTTTTTTAAACCAAAGAATGATAACATAAAAAAAAATTCAACATAATCAAAAGCCTAATGCTAGGACTTGGATATATATATTAATAACTAAAATATATAGTCATACAACTTTGTGAAATACCCAGTGAAGCGGGCGGGTAAGGGTTGGTTCTCTTTATATATATCCAGACTTATTAAAAGTACGACATTTGATTCTTCCTTTCAAAAATCGAAAGCTTAGCATCGATTGGACAACTACTGCCATCAAAATTCGCAAAATATTAAATCACAATTACACACGATGTGATATTTCTCTATCCTAATTTTCACACCTCACCATTCTGAGGCTGTTGAAGTGTTCTGCATGGAACACTTCAACGCCTCCCAATATTTCACGGGATATGCATAAAAATGTTCGGAAAAATCAAACGCAAATATTACAGGCCGTAAGTACATTAACCATTCAACAAACTTGCATAAAATTTTTACTCGTAATCATAATAATGCAAAATCGAAAATATTCGGTTTCGAATGTATTTTGACTAATAAACAATTCCTTTCCCTAGTTCTGATTCCAATATGATGACAATTCTCCTGAGAATTACTGTTGATGGAACTTCCACAACGAATGATAATCTTATAAGGAACTCAAGTTGAGGCAGCGGCGTTGAAATTTATCTTTTGTACATGGTCGAATTATAGTATATAATAATAATCCCATGTTTGTTTCCTGTTAAGCGAAATTGAAAACACCTCATGAATGCATACACGAATGTTGGTTAGATGCAAAATGGTGCAATTTAAATGTTTAAGTTGTTAAAATTACTTTGCACACGAAATAACACACAGCGAACTCTTCTGCACAATGGAATATTTTATAGATTTATAACCAGTGCGCTGCGACGGAAGAATTGCTAAAGCACAACGAATGACTATTACTTCATTGGACAATCATTCATGAAATTCAGTCTCCAATTGGTCTAAATTCCTACGGGATAAATTCAATCACGTGTTTTCCTGTTGAATCCGAAGTTGACATTACATTCAATTTCAAATTTAATAATTAGGTATGGATTACAAGTAATCTTCAAAAAGTTTTTCAAAATTAAAAATTTCTTTTATTTTATTTTTTAACATAACTTATCATTATTATTTTTTTTTTGTATTTTGTATTTCGATTTATTTTTAATCTTTTTTTGTGAAAATCCTTTTTATTTTTTAAAGGGACATGGTACGATTTAAGAAAAAAAATTTAATTTCAGGATTTTCAAAAATTTTTTGGTTGCCTCCTATGTGTGTACACTATGTAAAACAGATTTTGCGATCAAAATTTCATAAAAAGCTTAAAACTTTTGAAGTGATTTTAAAATGCTATTCCTGCTATAAAAGTTGGCATGGGTTTGGCGATAACATGATTGGTAACATGATCGCGAGCCACTTTTTTGCGATCTTACGGCTAGACTGACTCAACCTAAGCTCTCTCTTTTTCCGAGTTTTCATCCTTTTCAGTTAATTTTTATTTTACTATTAAAATTTTTAGTACTTTACTTATTTTGGCTCTAAATTTTCATTTTTAATACTAAAGAGCACGGTGGTCGAACTATCACAGTCGTTTAAAAAGTCCATACTGGAGATTAGACTTACCTCCGACAGAGCTAAGTACTCCATAAATCTACCAAAGAGTATTCCTATAACAGATGATTACTTTATTAAGGTTGCATTTTCTAGCAACATAAGCCTGCCCAGAGTGCAAAGGCGAAATTTGATGCTATCTATTGTAAATGATTACAGGAAATTAAAAACATCAAATGTTAATAATTATTTAAATTTCGAAATAGTAGAGCTTTTCCTTACATGATAGGTTGAATTAAGGGGGTTCACCCATGTGATGGGTTAAAAAAAATTTTAAAAAAATATTCCCCCCCCTCCATAAATTACTTTTTTTTATAACATGTCTGGAATACGGTGGTAAAGAGATTTTTTAAAATTCGAAGTCGTTATAAAGAAGCACGTGTTAGAAGAGCAGCTGTTCGGAGCGCTGAGTAGGCAGTCGAAGGCTGGGCCTATTGTGTACAGTCGATACCATTGACCCTTCCATGCAAATATAGGTTCATACAAGTCTGTAGAGGTTTAAAATGAAATATTTTTAGTTACTGAATATTTCGTCGTACTTGTTTTAGTCTTCACCATGAGGCATCGCCGATTGAGGGTAAGTTAAGATTTTCATTGTTTTAATCAAACTTTAAATGCGTTTTCTCCCAAACTGTGTTTTTCAAACTTTCCTCCATCATACCTCAAGAACAGTTTGACCGAATAACTTCAAATTTTATAGAGTAGACTCAGCACACTATACACACCAAATGGACTATGATCATACCAAAATTCAAAATATTTCTGTTTTTTAAAACAAAAAACACCATGAAATTCGAAACTTTTTCTTCAGAGGTCCTACCAAAGATTCAATTTTTGATATTTTCAATTGAGTATAGTCCATTCTGTGCAAATAAGCTTATAGATTAAAACACCGTTCATTTTTTTTGTTTCAGATAAGCCAATCAGCCGGAATGGTGGAGGAAGTGAGCGTCCATATTTTCGAGGCGTTCAGAGTGCTATAACTCACGTTCTATTGGATATTTTTGGCAAAACATTTATATACATACTCTTAGAATACATATAAATAAATGATAAAAAAAACTATCTTTTTACTGGTCGTCAAAAAAATTCTCCAAAAATGCTTAAGAAACAGGCCGTTTATGGATGAACCCCCTTAATGTCACACTCTGAAACCACGTGAGGGCTATCGGCGAAGGACCTCGAAATTATGAAAGGTGGAAGTGACAATACGTAAACTGGCATCACGCTCTCTAAAGTTCCACTCAAACGTAATACTAGAGTGGGAGAGGGGAAAATTATTCCAAACTCATCTGCCAATAAACATAAAAAATGCACAGTAGTTATTCTACTTTAAAAATATTTTATATATTCATAAATTTGTGACGGTTCTACCCACGATCTTTTCACTAACTGTCTTCTTGGGAATTATTGGTCTTTAAAAATTATTTTATTAGAAAGCTTCCTCCGAAGAAGAGAGCGTGAACATGTAAATTATGATTACTATATAATGTCTAGGCTTTCAGGTTTGAAGGAGAGAGATAGGATAGATTGCTATTGGAGCAGTGATTAATCAAACAGAATGTGAATCGCGGATATTTAATATTTGATAATTGAATTACTTAAGGTGACGATCTGTCACTGGAGATTGAATATAGATTAAATAGAGAAGAAGTCAGGGCTATTGAATGAAGTAAGTGTATTAAATATTAAAGCCTTCTCATATTTAGCGCGTGCCTTGTTAATTGTCTTCGTATTTATTAATTGGGTGCATTTCTTAAACTTGATCGATTGCATTTGAGTTGTGGTTAACATTGTGAATAAATTAGCTTGTTTTTGAAATATGTGGTGTTAGTCTTCCTCACATTTCTTCCGCATTTTTAGGCTCTCAGGCAAGATCATTATCAATTTCTTTGCGAAAATATCGAGTGCACGGGAAAGCCAAGACGTTGAAAATTAATCCATCAACGATACCATTAAGATAGGATAAAGGCTGCCAAATGCCGCTTTTCGTTATTTTTTTAAAATACAACAAAACATTTCCGGGAAAAAAAAGTGCTTTTGGGAAATTTTCTTTAAAAAAGTTTTTACGATTATTTATTTGAAAACATCTCAGACTGGAAATTCCTAAATATAACTTACATGGCTGCAAACAATGGATAGGAGATTTCAATTCCTGGACTACATAATAAACCATTATTCACCAGCAGATAAGGGGATGGCTAGTTTCCAGGGGTGTTCCTCTCCAAGAGGAGGACATGGGCGCCACTCGGCTCGCTCTCAAAATATTTTGTCTATTGTAGCCTTTGTAGCCGAAAGTGGAAAAGTTTATGAAGTTGAAGTAAACTATTTCGGAAACTGGGCGCGGAAAGGGTTAATTTAGCTTTAATTAAACAGGGTTTATGAACTGAAAATCTATCAGGTTCTTTTTTCCTAGCACTACTCCATTCGAAGTTTCATTAACTTGCTCTTGCAAATACTTGAGCAGAAAATCCTTGGACGAGTTCGGTTTTAATATTATAGTTAAGCAACGATTATATGAAATACACAAAGAGTTTATTTACATCCTGATTAATTTTATCAATTTAATAATTTAATTGATGAATTGCATGAGTATTTTTAAAATACCGTATATACTCGAATCTAAGCTGCAATGTTTTCCCAGATTTATTGCAACTGAAAATCGGGTGCGGCTTAGAATCGAAGGCAACACATTTGTAAGATGGGGGGGGGATTGAATTTCCTCCTCTTTCAAAATGAAAAATGGATCTGCCCATTTTGGCCATTTGCATCGATGATTCTTCTCCTAACTAAGCAGTTTATCTGAAATGTTCAGTCTATCCTAAACATCGTTGTCTGCTCTTATTTAAGTATTTTTTTTTGTATGCGTTTTCTTTTAATCACCTAAACATCAAATATATCGGCAATAGCTTCAAGACGAGTTCCCTATGATGCAAGTACGAAAAGAAAGGGGATTTTATATAAAGTGGGAAAAAGGAGGGGGGGGGACGGAAACAGCAGCAGCCACTGAAAAATTGACACGGACGAAACAAATATACGCCAAAGGCGTAAATAAAATATAATTTTTGCTTATAAGTGCTCAACAGTCTTTAATAATTCGTTTACATTCTTTTAAAAAAAGTGGCGAATAACAAATGCATTGGATGACACGAAATACGACACTGTGTGGGATTAAGCATGATTCATAAATAATGTACCCACCATGATTTAAAAGGATGAAAATAATTAATAGTAAATAAACTGTGTGTGTATCGAATTCACTGTATAGGTAATAATAAAAGAACAGACCTTGATGGATACTAAAAATAGGATACAGGAGAAACAAGGGAAGTCAATTACCTGCAAAGAAAGAAAACATTGATTTTTAGTCACTTGATAACACTATAAAAGAAGAAAACAAAATAATATATAACAGAAACAAATTAGATAATCTTAAATACATTATTTTTAAGGCTTATATATTACAATTCAGAGGTCAAAGTCTCAAAGTAAATTGTTCAAGAAACAAACTATATATATAACAAAATCTTTTTTTAAATGTTTCAGCAAGACGAAAACATATCACTAACGACTTCAGCATAAGCAAACATTAAATGATCAAATAATAGAGATACCTCGAAAGCACAAATCCTTTTCACAAATTGTAAAAGCAACATTACTTAAATAAATATAGTTTCTGGAGTAGTTTTAAGGAAGGGCAGACAATGAACACAGAAAATGGATAATTGGAGAGCACAACAATTTGTGTCTTACTTAAAACTATCTGCTACAAATCTCATTTGGTTCGCAACGAAACAGCAAGATAACAGCACACTAACGAAAATAAGAAACATAATTAAACGGAAAAGTTATTTGGCCACTGCAGGCGAAAGAGGCAGACGCATCAATCTCCAGGTCCTGCAGGGAAGCGAGCCTCCAGGTAAAGGTTTCCCGTTGAATGAGATCTCATCATTTAGTTAGGAATGGAAATGAATGAGGTTCCAAATTATCTTTCCACGCGGACAAACTATCTGCAACCTGAAGAGGCGAAAGGGTGCAAATAGAAACAAGACCCTCACACACACAGCAATGAGAAATTCCTTCGTTCATATTATATAAAACAAAGTAAGAGGTATTGTGGCATAAGTAAAGACATATTCTAATTTCATTTTATTTATAAAAAAAACATACAAGAGATAAATGGTTTGCATCAAGGGGGTTCACCCATGTGATGGGTTCAAAAAATAAAAAAAATTTCCAGTAATTGCTTTCTTAACATGTCTAAGAGATCACGGTGGTAAAATGATTTTTTATGATGAAGTCTTTGTAAAGAAGCAAATGTTAGAAGAGCAGCTGTTCAGAGTGCTGAGTTGGCAATCGAAGGCTGGGCCTATTGTGTACAGTCAGCTTGATACCATTGACCCTTCTACGCAAATATACGTTCATACAAGTTTGTAGAGGTTTAAAAGGAAATATCTATAGTTATTGGATATTTCGTCGAATTTATTTTAGTCTTTACCACCAGGCATCGCGATTGAGGGTTAGTTAATATTTTGATTGTTTTATTCGAACTTTAAACTTTAAACGCGTTTTTTTCAAAACTGTGTTTTTCAAACTTTCCACCATTATATCTCAAGAACGATTTAACCGAATGACTTCAAATTTATAGGGTAGACTCAGCACATATACACGCACCAAATGGACTACGATCTTTCCAAAATTCAAAATATTTCTATTTTTTATAACAAAAACTACCCCATGAAATTCGAAAGTTTTTTTTCTGAGGTCCACCAAAAATCCAATTTTGATATTTTCAATTGAGTGTAGTCCATTCTGTACACTTAAGCTTATAGATTAAAACGCCGTTAATTTTTTTTATTTCAGATAAGCCAATCAGTCGGAATCGTGGAGAAAATGAGCGTCCATTTTTTCGAGGCGGATGTGTTCAGAGCGCTACAACTCACGCTCTATTGGATATTTTTGGCTAAACATTTATATACATACTCTTAAAATACATATAAATAAATGATAAAAAAACAACTTTCAGTTCTATCTTTTTACTGGTTTTCAAAACAAAAAAAAATCTCTAAAAATGCTTAAAAAACAGGCCGTTACCCTCCCCCTTTTCATAAAAAGAATTCTAAGCTATTTCTGGACAAAATTATTTATATATATTAGATGTTGTTGTTGTAGTGTATGACAAAGCGCAAAGGTGGTAATAAATTAAAGATATAGTCAAATATTGCTAAAGGCGTGAATCACTGCCGTGGCAACATCCATGGCATGATCCGAGTATAGAATGCTCATGCTGCAGTCATTGTCTATTTCGAAAAGGGGACCAACAATGGAAGGACAGCTAAAAAGGTGTTTGGGATCCAGTTGAGTGCCTAGGCAGTGCCTGCATTACACATATGATCTGACACAATCGGGCAGTATCTTCACGCCCTTAAAATGCTTTGTCCTTAGTCCAGTTATTGTTGTCGCAATTTCTCAAATATAATTTAATTCTGGTAGCGAGAACTTTTTCTTGGGTTTGAGCAGAGCTTTTGTTTTGCTACTGCGTTGGCAAGGGAATCGGCCATCTCGTTCCCTTCGATGTCAACATGGGCCGGGATCCACTGGAGGGTAGATGATTTGCCCAATGCACCAATCGAGATGTATCTTAGTCAATTGAACAACAACATCTTAACAATCATTGAAAACGATGCTATGATGTTTTAATGTAAAATAAACTACTTTCAATAACCCTTTCTGGTGTATACTTGCAACATAATACATTTCATTGCATTTCAACATCTAGTATTCAAGGACTTTGAGCCTAGGCGGATTTACTACATATTTGTCAGAGTCAAGAATTCATTGAGTCCACCCAAGTACCTTATAAGTTCTAACCAGCAAAACAATCAACAATTTCCCATATGTTCTTGCTAATCTTTTTCAACCAATAAATAAATATCTAGTATTTATTTATTTTATTTAATTATTTTTATTTTGAAAGCCATTTAAAAATAAGAAGTAGAAAATGTAGTACAACTTTAAAGAAGAAGGGTATCAAAAAACTACAAGCTATGACAAAAACAAACTCGGTAAAATGATTAAATTCAAATCACACGGAATTCAAATATTTTCTGCAACATGTATTGCAGCCAATAAAATGACTAATTTTGTGACTTACCAGTTAGATAGGCTGCGAATGGCTTGTGGCAGAAAGGTTATAATATATATATACGAGATGCAACATCAAATGATAGGAAAATAGCCAATCATTTTTATTTCCAAAGGGTTACTCCTTTATATAGAGAAAGGGCAATGAGTAATAGGCTTTAAAGTCCCAACTATACTAATATTAAATGACCAATCAGATGCAGGGTGAAAAGGAAGAAAAGTACGATTCATTAATACAAAAGACTCTTGCCCTTCCTTTACAAATTCACCAGAGAATAGATCGAATGTTGCAAATTAAACACGGGAAGGGTGACATTATGCCATTTTGATAATCAAACGAACATTCGAATGGTCACTCCTTCGAATGAAAGCTGTTTCGGGGAGAAATGTCAGTGTTCGGATTATCGAGAGACAAGTAAAGAGGTCGTCCGAGCCCTTTGAAATCTGAAATAACGCTTCATCATTTCGACTCTCCCGCTTTTGGCTGTATACATGCGGTGCTATTGAATGCCAAAAGGGCTACAAACGAATGGGATTACATGCACCCAATGGTCTTTTTTAAATGGATAGAGAGAGGGAATAGAATGTTTCTGGAAGAGAAAAAAATTTGCAAATATCAAGAATAAAAAATATGAAATAACAATTGCAAGAGGATTGATACCACGAACATGTAGTAGGTGTTAGTGAAAAATATAAAGTAGATATCCCTTTGAGTAGACTAATGGTAAAGACAGGAGGTCGGCTCGTGTTTAGGAAGAGGACGTTGTTCTTAATATAATAGAAGAGAGATGTTTTTAAAATCATTTCATAAGCACAATAGTGACATATTCCATTCCATCACAATTGCAGTTTCATTTCGTCGATGTAATATGCGTGCGTGTGTATATTTGTATATAAACACGCCACTCAATAAGTCCCGGGTCTAACAAACAAAACTACAACTTTTAGGCAAAATTGAACTTTATTTATCAAGATACTCTCCTTCAAGAATGATACATCTCTCCCAGCGCTCTTCAATTGTTTTAATACCTTTTTCGTAGAACGATTTGTCTTTGCTCTCAAAAAAGGTTTCAACTTCGGCAAACACTTCTTCATTTGAGCCAAACCTCTTTACCTGTAGCATTCTTTAGAGGTCTGGAAAAAACCGGTAGTCCCCAGGGGCAAGATTTGAACTGTACGGTGGGTGAGTAAGTAATTTGAAGCGCATTGTTTTGCTTTAACAGTGTTTTTCTCTATCACAAAGCAATGTAAACACACGAAATCGTTTTTCATCCATAGTTTCTAAAGAAAAAAAAGTTGCTTCACTCAAATTCGCTGTAACTTAAAAACTAAACAAGATATTATCCCGAAATTTTGACACGTGCTGTTTGAAACTTAGAACTACTAGGTTAGACTAAAGAACGTTAGAAGGTAGCGCCATCTATATGTTAGACCCGGGAGTTATTGAGGGATGTGTGGCCGTTTTTCGCCCGCTTCGCTGAATATTCCATGATGTTGTATGACAATATACTGTATTTTTAAGTTATTGATTTCTCAGTCCAAGCATTAACTGTATCTCACATGCATCCTTTTTTACAACAACAACAAATCACCACAAGTGAAATAATTCTATGTCAATGCATGACAGAAAAAATTAAATTTTTAATTTTGATGTCCTGATTGGTATAAATGTTGACTTAACAATAAAATATAAATAAAACATTGTGTGTGATATCTGAACTAATATTTATTCAAATTATATAATGTTCGCATTAAAATATAGAAACAATTTTTTTCAATATGATGGTTATCTTAATAACAATACAAGGAACAATGCTGCTTTCTGTCCAGAAATAAGAAAAATTTGTTGCATTCATTTTCACATCTTCGGAACATGCACAAAACAAAATTAAGCTGATGAATAGAGGCGAGACTCTTTTATGCGGCTGTATTTTACGCTTGTTGTTGCATATAACGTCGAGATTTCGTTCCTATTTAAGCCTGCAACCGCATTTGTCAAGGCTTCTACAATGCTCATTACTTGTACTTTATGTACCAATCTAAACAATTTTATTCTAAACATTTTTAACACGTAAAAAACACATTACTCTCTCTCTATAATACATTTTAACATTCATAATAATAGAAATAAATTACAACTATCCGCAGGAGGTTCGCGAACCCTTTAACGTTTTCCACGCACCTCCAAATTAGTTTTAATTTTCTAGGGATCCCTCAGAAGTCACAAGGACCCCTAGGGAACCGTAGGAAACCCTTTGTAAGCATATGCTTTAAATTGTATTGAAAAACTGCCTATAGACATCTCTTGATTTAAAAAGGACAGGACTTGATTTTCTGAAACGGAGACATAATTATATTTTACACCCAGATAAATCTAGAGTCAATGACTGCAAAACCCGTTCTTAACAAGATCTGGATTCAGATAAGAAACATGCTTTCTAAATTTCAAGTCTTTAAGTATTATAGTACAAAAAAAAGGAAGTATTTTTATGTACGCCACCTTCTTTAAGCCTTATCTATAACACCCCCGTAATCCATCTTGGGAGTCAATTTCTACAAAATTTGTTCTTAGTGAATCTCTGTTGAACAGTGGAATCATGTTTGCCAAATTTCAAGCCAGTGAATCTAATAGTTCAAAAATTGGAATAATTATCTATAACATCCCTTAACCTCCCGCCACCGCTCTTATGAATCGAATTTCGCATAACCCGTTCTTAGTGGATCTCAACTCAACTAAAGAAATATATCTCCCAAATGTTTTTTTCCTAATGGGGTTGTACATTGGTATTTTAAAACTTTGCACACAGACCTAGTACATTCACCAAGAGCTGGCATCACTTTTTAGCGCGGAACCGTATAAGTGATACCAATTACCGCAAGTAATGTTGACGCCCAGTTTACTCCCCAGAAGGAGGCGCCTTAGCTCTTGACGATGCGAACCTGTACCAGGATTCAATTTTGCCGAGAGCATCCAAGCCAAACATACTCTAGGGAGCTTTTAAATGCAGTATAATTATACGACATGGCCGCTGATAGACAGCGGTCATGGGGCGGTCGGTGGATTTTCTGCATCATGAAAACCCACCGACTTGGGCCCGGGTCGAACCCGCAACCTTGAGTGCAGAAGGTCAGCGACAAACCAACCACGCCACTCAGGCGTGGAAAGGCAGAGGAGCGTATAAGAAAATAATTCTATTTCAATCTTAGAAATTCAAGCCCTGTCCTTTTTAAGTCAAGAGGTGAGAACGTTTTTTGAATATAATCGAACGCTTAACGCTGAGACTTAGATATCAACAATTTACATATAAACAGTATACATTCATACATCATCGTGATCTACTCAGCAAAGAAGGTGGATACCCGGCTACTATATATATATTTGTAATTCATACTTTTTGGCACCCCGATCGTGTTAATGCATTGGATAATTAATTTAATCAAACGTCAAAAGCCTTTTTTTGAAAAAAAAATCATCAAATCGAGCCTACTCGAACGGAGGGACGGTGTTTCAATTCGATGCGCATGCAAAGAAACAGACCCGTATCCAATCCCTGCGCCAACAATTCATACGCTTTCATCCAGGCTATTAAAAGCTAAACCCACTAGACGAGCAAACAGCATGAATGGACTGGAAATTCCATCGCAATCATGGTGGCACTGAAACCAAAAACGAGAAACCGACTGCATCGGAATTGGCCCTGGAGAGGTATTTAGATATTTATGGACGCGGACATAAATATGCATTAACGCGGAGCCCTGACATATGCTAGCGACAGAAAATATTTAGTGCGATAGAGGCCTCACTGAGATAGTTACGGGGGCTTTTCGGAGATACCCTGTTTACATATAGACGGTAGGTTTATTCATTTCCACAACGATTTGCATAGCGGCCATCATTATAGGGTGTACGTGGCGCTTATTTAACCAAAAGCCCCGCACATAATAGGTCATTAACTTTGACGTATACGATCGAAAAATGGATTGCCTTTTGGGAACCTTCCTTTATGGATGTGGTTTAGTGTAACGGTTGAGTTTTAGAGCTCGAATTTTAACAGTAAGAGGGAAAAAAAAGACACCACAGAAACAACTTTTATCCCTTTGGTTTCGTTTAAAGATATTATTAGTGAAATAACGTGAAATGAATATTGTGCAGCTAACACATCTATCTTGATTATATGAGACATGCCCAATGGATAGGAATTTTAAATAACTCATAAGGCTGTAGGAATTTATGGAACAGAAAATTTTTTAATATATCGCATGTATGATTACACAATAATGAGAAAAGCGTAACATGCACTAACTACTGCAAATAGTACTTACTATTCGAAGAAGATACTTAAAAACTCGCACTAGTGTAGGTACAGAACAAACGGATTCATGGTAATTTTACGGAAACAATTATGGATAATTATGAAAATTAAAATAATAAAATAAAAAGAGTTAAAGAGAATTTACCGGAAATAATAGAGTATGGAGCAATTTTGATGCAATCAAAGTAGGAGAAATAAATGAAGTGGATTGTATTGTAATTCAACAATTGAAGTTTATTTACATAATTTGTGTGCACTCATTTGCAATGAAAACCGAAAAGTACATTATACAACATGAATATTTACATACAGTAGAACGTCGTTTATCTGAATCAATTGGGACCGTACAGCGTTCAGATACGCTATTGTTCGGATAACCGAAAACCGAATGCGATCCATGCAATATATGAAACCGGACACAATACGAATATTGAAAATCATCACATGCGTGCTTGAATAAAAGGCAAAATAGGTGCAAAATGTCGCCATTTCACTTTTATTGTGGAAAATAATCACTTATTTTTCGCTGTACAATTGTACACCGGTTTTTCGCTGCAATGTATCTGATTCTCTTGAGCAGCAGTGGTTGAGTAGGACAGCAATCTGATTGTTATTCGTACCACTCCATAGTTGTCTCTAACGCGGAAACGCGTCAGCATTTGATGGACCCTTGCCACTTTCGTTGTTGTTGTCCTCGTCTTCATCCATTTCATCGTCGACAGGGTCGGATTTTTCTCGCATGGAAGTTACAATCTCGTCATCATTTTGCATTTGAAATCCGCAGACTTCTGCATCGCATGCCATCCAGGTTTCTACATTAACAAAACTCAACAAAAGAGCACGTATACACCCCTCACTTGGAAACAAACTGACCAAATATTCCGCGCAGATGTTTACCAAATCACGCAACTGAAATTCCCCAAACATCCCTCACCTTGGGTTTTCCCGTAACTTTTGGACTCACGCGAAACAACTGTTGAGCATTGCACTGTTCGAAACTTTGGTCCGAATATTCGACGCTCTGGATAATAAACGTTCGGATAAACGACGTTCTACTGTATGTCTAAAGAGATGCAAAAAACCACAATATGTTTTCGTTTCATTTTCAAATTCGACTCATTACACCAAGGTCATGACATTGGCAGGGAGATAAAGAGAGTTGATTGGTCCACACCAAGCACTGACTTACATCACGGCCATGACATTAGCATGTATAAACTAGAGCTGATTGGTCCGCACCAGGCGCAGACTTAGGGTGATGAAATGTACCGGAAAGTGGGGTTAAGTAGTCGCCAAAACAAGCAGTCCCAAAACAATATGTGAAAGGAAGGCAATCAATAAATTACCAGCTTTTTGCATTTGAGGGCATCCACTTGAATTTCATGTTTAGAAATTCACTCGAACTTTCATAAAAAAAAAACCAATCTTTTTGAACTTCTTAAATCAACAGAAAACCCTTTCATAAATCAAGTCTCAGCTGAGCGAGGAATTCATATGAAAGAAGTTGCACCATCTTTGCGTTTTGCTAAACTCATCTTCGGACTTGTAATTGAAACGAAAATGCAGCAATGTTCGAATTCTGAAAAAGCTCAAATGCATTTCACGTATGGGGGCTGCCAACGACATGGCGAGAAAAGCGGTAATATTTCAATTGAGACTATTTCCAAACCATGCCAAAATCGGATCAAAGAACGTTTTAACTGTTACACAAGCAACTCACAGAGACGGGTTCATTTCTCGTCCTGACACACAACACAGATCAAGTAAAAACTTTTCGAACAGTAAATGGAGTGAGGGCAATTCTACATGAAATGGACGCAAACGGTATGTCATGTAACGTTTTCCGTCACACAGCTGTAAATTGGCTTCTTCCTATGGATAGGATAACCACGTCTCTATGAACACATGCTACCTTAAAATATTGCGAGGTCTTGTCTTTGTTCATCGTCCCGGTAACCTTTTGATACCGTGAGAACCCCTCTGCCCACGAACCGGATGTAATTCGAGGATAAAGAAGCCAACCGCTACCACCCCGGGACCCTAGAGAGGAGACGGCTTGAAAACTTCGCAGAGAACGGATGAAATATCCACCATCACAAACAACAGAATTTGAACTACAACAAAACGAACTAAGCAATCCTTTTGATAATTTCAATGTATATATACTGTAACCAATAGCTGAGACACGTTAATCTTTAAATTAATACATATCACGCAACCATTATTTTTCTCAAACGTCACAGTCGACATCAAGAGGTGAGCCAAATGAATATAATGCAACCTTCTCATGTAATACGGTTACTACTGTTTATTAGAGTCGTGTGAGCCACACTAAATCTACATGCCCCCAATTCATCGTGAATATATCGGAAGGGATAATCTATGATTAGTTAATTAGGTTTTGCTTCTTATCGAATCTCCTTCAACGGACAAAACTACATCCCCATCAAGGAGAATTTTGTGTCCAGATTTGCTAAGAGTTGCGACCGCAAGACAGCGAGTAAATCTGCGATGCTAACATGATGAAACTACAGCTCATTATTACAGGAATGCGCAGAATTATCGAGACCAGCGTTTCTTAAACTGTGGTTTGCGGACCCCCCGGGGTCCTGAGGTCCGCGAAGGTTTTCCCTTTATGTGAAGATTTCCCTCCTTTACAGATTCTGTAAGATCTCGTGGAAAACTTTAAAGGTGTGCCATCCTAGAGTAGACCAATAAATTGCCCCTAATGAAGAAATCTCAACCAGAACATGAATTTTGATCAACCTTTAAAATTACGTAGCCATCTGTTGGGAGTCAGAAAGGGGTGTTCACAATCTTGGAGGTCAGCGATGTGAGGCTGATACATAAATGGGGGGGGCGAAGCAATTGAAAGTTTAAGAACCGTGATCTAGACATTTGTTTTCATAATAAGATATATTGACCAAGGCGGATTCATTGTTGGTTCCGTCTTGCAAGATTTTTATTTTCTGGAGACAGTTAAAGAACGACGAGTTTGACAGTCCCATTCAGTTACCAAAGGAGCCTACGCCAAAAGTTGATGACAAGAATATTCCAACGTGTGCAAGCTGATGCCAGCATCGAGGTTGGTGGTCGCTCGTTTCAACAATTGCTCAAATCTATTCATTTATAAAGACCTTTTCCTTTCTTAACCCGTTCAGGAATAGGCGATTTTTCCAGTTAAGCCAAACTTCCTTTAAAAATTCATAAAAAAAATCTTAACTGTAATAAAATATGCCGAAATTTATAGCTTATAATGATTTCAAATTCCATAAATTCCAAATCAAGATCACACCGATATGGTTACGAGCTTCAGAATGGGCAAAAAACAATCTCAAATATGAAACCCATATCCTGAAGAGATCCCATATATGTAATCATGGTCATGAGCGGGTTAAATGCACCTCATTCCCGTCTTTTTTCTTTTAATATTTAGGTTAAGAGCGAATCTTCAGCAGCTTGGTTATTACGTACTGACCACACATTGCATTGAGATTTGTTTTACCACATCCCCCCACAACCTAATTGCACTTCCATTGCGAACCATTAATTCAGATACACACAGTGATATATAACACAATATTGACTATTGTCTGCGTCAATTCTTCGTACAGATGGAAAAGGGGGGAGGGAAGAAACAACAATAAGCATTAAAATTCATCCTATCACTTCATTTCACCCTAAGACAAATAGCAATCGCTAACGTCCTTATGTCGGTTCATAGCGAAACAAGATGAATTGCATGAAGAACAAGACATCGGGATTTTTCTCATCCAGAGAGAGGGGAAAAAAACTAAGAACACGAGCAATAAAATTTCTTCCATCGTCTAACACTTGAGGTTTCGCATTTGTTCCATACGTTTGGCTCTCCACCATTTCATTCTTTCGGCGTTGGAAGGGGGTAGCATTTCCTCCCTTTTCTTTTAAAAACTCACGCACAGTGCATGATAGAAGGTCTAATCAGGAACGGAAGCATTAGTAGGGGAAAAGGGTGGACTGTATGTTAATCACTCGGTGGCTTTCCCCTCTCGCGCCGAGTAATGATGATGAGCACGGAAGGGTTGGGAAGATGAGGGAAAGAGTCACATTCTCAACATCATCTTCCCTCTCTTTCTCGTCTGCTACCTTCATTTTTTTTCGTACCTTTTTTATTGTTGAGGTTGGAGAACGCAGCCGCGGAAAAGTATGAGAGCTAAGATCGCATGTCTGGGGAATGGAGACCATGGGAGAGATTATAGAGAGGGGTGGGGGGGGGAGGATTTTTTTTATTATTGTTGTTTTTAACGCCTTCTCGAGAGCGAATCAGTCGTTCGCTTCTCCTTAATGGCGTTTTCACGCCACAACACACGCAAAATGGTCCGTTCTCTCTTCCATCTGGTTTTGTTCCGGATGGGTGAGAAAAACTTATTCTTAGAACGATCATTTTAAACTCGCTCGAATGTTTTTTTAAAAGAGTTTAAGACCACGGTAATCCAACGGATCCACAAAATTGCCATGCAAGGACACGATATCACATGCGAATGTTAAAATCCTAGAATGATTTGAGTAGGAGAAGAAAATTAAATTTTCCATCCTGATTTCGAGAATTTTTGAGAAGCATTTTTTAAAAAAGCAAACTTAAATTTATTAGTATGTGTAAATAACAACTATTGCATTGTTATTAACATTTACTAGTTGTTCTGAAATATTCTTCAATTAAGAACTACAGACAGAACCCAAATTACTTTTTCACTGATGTAGAATTCGTCCAAAGTCCACAGCACATATCAGATGTAAAAGACAATTGACATCTATAGGAGAGTTGTAACGATTCCCGCCACACAGCCGTAAATATGGTCACCACACGTGCATTGACACCGGCACCCTTAAAATATTGCGCGGCTTGTTTTGGACATCTCCCCGGCAACCTTTGACACCAAGAGGACCCCCCTCCGCCCACGCACTGTATGTAAATCGAAGCTGAAGACGCCGACCGCTGTCACCCCCGAGGCCTAGAGAAGGCAGAGAGAAAGAACGGAGGGATGGTCTGAAAACTTCGCTGAGCCCGGACGCCAAAAACTCCTCCCTCACAAAACAACAGAATTTGGAATCTAATAATCTAATTACTAAGTTAATAACTTTAATGTAAAATTGTAAATAATAGTTGTAATGTAATTAAACTTAACCAATATAACGGTACCGTTATTTGTCAGAAACGTCACTAAGGGATGTAGTTTGATAGATTACCACAATGTTAATAACTCCAATTAAAACATCAAATTTATTTGTTAATTATCTGGGAGTATTCAACAAAGCACAACAGACATAAGACACATTACTTTTTTACTGATGTAACATTCCACCCCACAGACCACAGATGAGACGCAGGGGGAGAGCGGGGTGTACAGATCTATATCAAAGTGCGTAGTGCTACCTTAGATGTCTACCAATATTAATGACACCAATTAAAACTACAAATGTAATTAATCCCCTTAAAATCCAAATTTAATTTTGAAAGACGAAAGCATTTTATTTCCATTCCAACCATGAGGGTTGAAAGCAATCGGCGTTTTTGCTTAAATGTAGAACGTTAAGTGTTTCGGCATGGCGGAGAAAACCATTAGTCGTGCGTGACAGCAATAGCAATTAGATATAAGTTAGAGAAATTTGGGAAATTTCACTTTCCTTACAACAAGTATTTGCATATCGTGGTATTCATACCAAATGAATGGATTTTAGAATATAAACACCACATTAATTTCATCAAAAAATTCATGTTGACAAAAGTAAGAACGTCGTATCGATTTCATAGAGTCAAATATCTAGTTTTCATTAAAATTTAATCATTGAGCATTTCGAATTTCTTATTCATTACATATCCATATGTAAAAAACAAACCAACATGTTTATTTACTGAAAAGACGCTTTTAATAAGTGTTATAATTTCGTTAAATCGGAATTTTGTGCTAACTGGTGTTGTGAAGAGTGTTGCATGTGAAGAGAGAGGACTGCCTGCTCGTATGTTGAGCTCGTTTACTTTTTAGTTCAAATAATTTCCATTATATTCTTAAGTACTAATTAAGGAAACACTAAATTTATTTTTTCAATAAAAAAACACATTTTTAATACTCAAACTTAAAAAAAAAAAGTCCAGTATAAACTTTAAAAGTTCAACATATACTTCAGTTTACAAGTGGAATTTAATATCGTCTGTTTAAAAAAGGAAAACCCAATAAAATGGAATAAAAATACCAAATATAAATAATGTATAAGTTTGCAAAAATGCCAAGAAATCGAAATATTTTTCAACTTCATTCTGTGCAATGTTTTGACTACCGCGATGTGGAATGCAGACTAAAAGTTATCAAAAACTATTTATGGTGAACAGAAAAGGAAGACTTTACAAAACGCACAAGAAAACTATTTCAGCTTTTATTTAAAACAAACAAACAGTGTAACTTTTGATACCACGATTAAAAAAAGGAAAGGAAGAAAGGAAAAGAAAATGATCAAGAAAAGGAAAATATAAAATTGATACAATGCAACATTTGGGAAGGTTTGATGCCTCTAAAGAAATTGACGATTATATGTCGGCTGCGAAAAAAAAAATTATTCGCATATTTTCCTCCAGTTTTGTTCGTCCAGTTATTAAATTTGGGATTAATTCAGTAAAAATGATCCAATCAAATATGGGATTGATTGAAAACTTATTAATACAGTATTCCTGCACGAAATAGTAATCGAATCCATGGCGAATGTTTCGTTAAGGTGTCAGACTACTTGCGACAGCTTTTTTTTTTAAAAAAAAAATGGAGGTATGGGGAATTTTTTGTGGTTTTTAGATTTGTTCAGAACATTTTAAGAAAAATAATCTAAAACCAAGAAGAAAAAAAAAAAGAAATTATTATTACTAAAATGGATAAAAATTTACAAAAAATAACAAAAACACGGCCCATTCTATAACAAAAGTTAATGGAAAAATTTTCAATTCTGATGTGTTGCTATGTTATTCATTATTGAAATGACCTTCAGGATAAGAGATATTTTAATCTTTACAAAAACTAGAGCACTTTTTTTTATTTTAGTTATTAAATGAAATTGCTTAAAAAACAGTGATTATATTAACAGAAGGATGTAAGTTTTGTAATAAAACAGTGATTGATAAATCTGAAGATTAAAACACTTCTACTATTATACAGATCCAGTATAGAGCACACAAAATTTTTTCAAGTGGGGAATCCATGGACGAGAGTCCCCCAACTCCTATCATACCTCAAGACAACACCAATTGATTCTTCTGATTTTGTCAACAAAAACAGTAAACAATAGATTATTGAATTAATAATTAGCATTAATGAATAAAATAAATTGTTACTTACAAGTACTCAATTAAATTTTACGGATAGGATTATCATTAATCGAAAAAAACTCAAGGGCTTTGGGGGGCCCCTAGGACACTCCCCCTCTTGTGTGCCCCACTGTACAGAACATACACAAAAAATTTCAGTTAATCACTTTCAAAACTTTTTCAGCAATCACTGTCCCCTTTGAGCATTTAGAAAAACAACACACTTCGAGTAAAAAGCGTTTTAAAGTTTTGCTTAAGGTAATGGCATCTGCTTTTACTAAAACACTTGTAGTTTTTGTCCTAATGAGCGGAAAATAATAAACTTGGTACTTTTTATAAAGCTAATAAGATGGTCTATAAAATAAAATCATAAAAAATGGTCGATTTTCGACAAAATTCACATTTTTAGGGTAGTCGGATACTTTAAGTGAGGTCAGGTGTCCTACCCTTGACTAAGGTTCAAAATTATGTGATCCTTAGACTATGATTGAAATGAATAAAATTTAGTTTGAAGAGTTTATTAATCAAAACGCCATTAATGATTCAAGGGGGAAGACAGAGCTACATTTTAAAATGACTTACCGAAAACTTTCGTCGAATCACGCAAGACAGTTCACAAAAGGGCGGCACAAACGATAAATGCATGTGAAAATCATTTATGGTAAATAAGATGTCACTAGACTAAATTTCGTTTTATCGGAATAACGGTAAGACATTTTGGAGACGAATTCAATAATAAAGCAATTTTCGGGGGAAAGGGAGTTAAAAATTGCATTTCTGGCAAAACAATAAGTTTCAAAAATGGATTGGGAGAAGCCGAAACAATTCGCGGGAGGCGTCAGTCCCACGTCGTTTATAAAATATGATTGGTAAGGGGGAGGGACACATAAATCCAATTTAGGGAAACACCTCGCCACAAACGGCTGACAAAATTTAAGAACTCATCTTCTTTTACACGCTCGACTTGCGGAAACCATCAAAATAGAAGAGAGAGAGAGAGAGGAAAAAGTTAAAGAAAAAAAAGGGTAGGCATCGCATCCGGAATCCATAATGAAGACAAAAAGTGACAAAACGAGAAAAAAAAGAGGTGGTCCCGGTAAGCAATTTAATTTGATTACAGAAAAGAAATCTTCCTCGGCGAGGGCTAATGATAATAAATGAAGAGAAGATCTCCCGCAGATTGGATTACGAGATCCGGGGATCGATACGCGAGTCCCTTTAAAAATGTAAAGGGGGCGTCAGATTAACTGCGACCGAGACATCTTTCTTTTTTTCCACAGAATCTCAGTGAAAGGGGGTAGACCTGAGATTGTTTAATAATTGTCAGGATTTGAAAGGTCATTTAGAATTCAAGAAATAACACGGAGAAATAGAAATTCAAGAGCGACAAAAGCAATAATAACGCAAAAGAAATCCTCAAGTCAGACTGTGTTGGTATAGATCATAGGTTCCCAACCTTTTTTGAAATGGCGCCCCTTTCTCTAGTCCCCTCAGGGGGCTCGCCTTTTTTAGGTGAGTACGGGTGTCACAATCCCGAGGTGCCCTAGTGACCTTTTCCTTTTCCCACAGGGTTTACTGTCTTTGGTAAACACGGGCTTCACGAACCCGGGGTACCCTAGTGATCCTTCTCTATTTTCGACCCTCTTTCTTGTCCTTCAATTCATTCTTTCTTTCTCTTCCCGTCTAGACTACAGATATTAAAACAAATGTTTGGCGCAGTATAGCCGAAATCGGCTCTTGCGCCAGTAAACCCCAAAATCACTTACTCACTCACCCTTCTCTATTAAATATTTCGATACCACCCCCTTTTTTCTAGTGAATATTTCGATACCACCCCCTCCCACTCTAGAGAAATAAGAGTATACATAATATATGGTGAAAACAAGAGTAAGTTTTAAAAAATATCCTATTACTAATAGAATATATTTTTTAATTAATTTTTTTTCTATAGCCCCAATTATTTTACTTTCGAATCTGAAATAACTATTACTACAAATATATTTACACACATGTGTAATATTATATGATTTAGTCATAAATTGGATATTGTTGGAATTGGAACGCTACAGAGTTTCTTCTTCATTTAAAAGAATAGAATAAAAGTTTTAGGTTATATGTTATAAAGACAGACAGGGTTTTTGATGATACGAAGTAACTCATAATAAAAAAAAAAAAACTATTGCTTTTAAAATAAATATAAATTGACAGTTTCACAGCCTTTAAAGAAACATGTTATTACAAGAAACAAATTTCTGGTTAACATATTTAATTATGTTTCTTGGATAATATACGTAATGAAATGCAGTGGACGAAACATTTTTCCTACTGCTCACAGACCAAGACAACACGTGCACTACAGAAATTAAAAAATGCACTATATCATTTAATTTAATGTAGGTCTGAATGTGTAATGTAATCTTTTTAAGTTTTTGATCCACTTCCCGAACTACTGAAATAAGTGAATTTTTGTTTACATGTGATATAGAAATAATTCGGATATATACTATCAAAATAATAAACAGTATTAAAGTTTACTTTTGTTAGTACATAATCAGCGTGTTTTAATAGTATTTTTTGGTTAATCTGCCCAAGCCTCTCCGTGCCATCTCAAATCCCCCTAATTTTCACTGGATTTTTTACTGCCCCTTGAAAGCCTCAAACGCCCACAAGGGGGCGTTATTACCTACGTTGAGAAATTATGGTATACATGATACAGACGGTAAAAGTTAATTTTAGCAAACTTTATGGGATGCAGCAGTGATGAGCAAGCTACGGGGCATGAGCCAGATGCGCCATACTCCTCCCTTAGATATTCATTTTAGCCTGCCGCTGATTATAAGACAATTGAGTAAAAATGCTTCAAAAATCTATGTTTTTTTTAATATAAAAACTCATTAAAAGGTGCGTTCTAATTTTTTTCAAATGTAAAATATAGCTGTGATAACTTATTTGGAAAGTGATTTAAAGCTTCCACTTGTGTAAGAAACTGAGCACCCCTAAGCAAATATGCTTAAAATTATCAAAATAGTCTCTTTTGTTTTTATAAGTATAAAAAAAAATTAATATTTAAAAAAAAAAAAAATGCAGAGATCCTATTCATTTTTTGTACTGATATTAATGAATTTTGAAATTTTTATTGAGTTTTAGAATAAATTATATATAGATCGGTACGCAAGTCCCTCTCTCCCTTTTTTGACCCTCTCCTAAAAAGTTTGGACTTAACTAAGTTACACTCTTTCCACTTTAGAAACTGAATATATATACACAGACAGTTTGGATGTTACCTAAATAACAGTAGTTATACTATAATTTTAAGAACTTTAATTTCTTTGAAAAATGCTGCGAGTACTTTTTTCAAATTTCCTTTTTTTTAGAACAGGGGTGGCCAACTCGCACCCCACCTTGAATAATTATGCGGCACGCTAGATTAATTACAAAATAAGATTATTTTGTGCAATATTTTTGCTTTTACTGTAGTTTTTTTTAAAAAAAATCCCATAACTGTTTCTATTTTATCAAATTGATTTTTTCTTGTTGCAAGAACTAAGTGAGAGTTGAGAAACAAATATCTCACAAAGTAAACAAGTTAAACATTGTTTGATCACTGTTTTATTATTTAAAAAAATGAAAGTAATAATTCATTTTGTTTTAAATTTTCACTCCGATAAATATTTGTATTGGGTCTAAATCTAATATAAAGATATATATTTTTAAATGCAGCACGTGGGATTATAATATTTTTCCGAAGTGGCCCGCAAGGTCGTTTGGGTTGGCCACCCCTTGTTTTAGAATTTAAGACTAGAACAGAACTAAATTCATTAATTTATTTGGGTTTTTTGCTCCAAATATTCTTCTCAAAAATTGTTTTTTGACTCGCTGGGCTTCTTTTCCAATTTTTGCGTAATTGTATTACTTTTCTTTCTTTCAAACATTTAATATATTGTTTTGGGATTTTTGCATTTTGTTATTAATTTTCCTTCCATATTTTGGACGCTTCTTACATTTTTCATTATATACATACATATATTACTGTTCTATGTATTTATAAATCACTGACGAGTAGTTAAAAATATATCCATGTTTTATTCTTTCTTCCTCAATGGTACGACAGCCAAGGGTGGGCCTTAGCCGGGACGTCTTAAAGACTCTTTAAGGCCCTGAGCCCAGAGAAATTTTAAGATAAAAATCTTAAAATTTCTCTGGGAAAGAAGACCCTACCTAGGATCTTTTAAAAGTAGGCGGTATAAAGCATGTGTTGTCGTATATTCGTTCAAGCAGTAGTGTGAAACAAATGTGCACGACTCAAAATGTCAAAAATCTAGGCACTGATGGCCTCATTTCAACTAAATGAGTTGAATGATTTTTTATGGTATTAGACCTAGGTCTAGACATAGACAACGGTCATTCTTAATATAGTCAGTAACGGTCAGTCAATAATACAGTGTTACTACTTTAGCTAGTTGACATGCAGTTCGAAATTACCTGTTTTGCAGAAATTATGTACGGGATTAATATTTGACTACATTAAAATTATCCGAATCATGATCTTATTAAGACAGTGTAAAGAACGAAACGACGCACCCACCGAGGGTGAAGCTCTGGCCCATGCCTTAAGACGTCCCTGGGCCTTGGGTAGACTTTTCCAGTTTCTGACATTAATAGTTTTTAGATCTTTCTCTAGGCAATCGATCCACCTGAGTCTAAGTTTTCCACTTTTTCGAGTACCAATGGTCTGGCCACAAAGATCTTTTTCTGTGATTCGATTGTCGTTCAATCTTATCAGGTGTTTTGCCCATTTTATTCTTTACGTATTGCAATAAATTTAACAATATCTGGTTCTAAAAAATATTATGAATTTCTAAATTGGTTCTTTTTTCCAAATGTTGCCACTTTTTAAGACTCCAAAAATAATTCGAACGACTCTTCTTTCAACTATAGTAAGAGACTTCTTGTCTTTCTCGGTCATTGCCAACGCTCCTGCAGCATATGTGAGAAAGGGCTTTGTCAATGATTTGTAAATGAGTTATGTTTTCTGCTGATGAAATTTGATTTTAAACATTTTTGAAGTAAAGAAAAACACCTGTTCATGTCCATTCATGCTTTATACATTTCATTAATTTTAATTTCATATAAGTACTAATATCTTACGCTAAAGATTGACTATTATTATCCATTATTCTCGCGGCTATTATTATCCATAAGCACACACATTCTCTATGTACTTTATTAAGGGGACACAGTACGACTCAATTGACAAAAAATCAAATTAAATTTTTTTTTAGCTTAACATATTTTTTATACCTGACAAAAAAAATGAAAGCTCTAAACTTAAAATATACAAAATTATGATAGCTTTTGCGTTCGCTTTTATTCACATCCCTACGGCAAATGAAAACTTTAAACTTACTTATCTCAGAAAGATAAAATAACTAGTTTGTCTTCATTTAAAATGCTAAGGCTTTTTTTCTATGCTGCCGAATGCTTTGATTTTTTTTTAGCTATTGCTAATAGCACATGTAACAAAAGTTGGCATGCATTTTTGAACCAAAACACTACTTATTTTTTAAAAAATAATTGAAAGAATTTGTACATTTTTTAGAGGAATTTTCAATAAGCATTCATAAAAAGAAGTATTTTACGAATACCAATCATGTTATCGCAAAACCCATGCCAATTTTTTTATGCATAGTTTGACGTACTTGCAACTCAAATTTCACGAGTGTATGTAAACTTTTGTAGGAGGAGTAGCATTTTAAAATTACTTCGCAAATTTTAAGTTTTTCTCTTAAAAAATTAAATAGCTAGCTTTTTATGAAATTTTGAGCACGAAATCTGTTTTGCATAGTATACATACATAGAAGGCAACCAAAATCCGTAAATTAAAACTTTTTGCTTAAATCGTACGATGTTCCCTTAATAAATCCATAAAGTATCACAATGTAATACGGAATATATTTTTTTGATATAATTAAGTATTTAAATATCAGTTTTTCAACAATTAATTTAGGTGAAAACGTAATAAATTAAGATCTCAAACGACAACGAAGGTAAATAATTCCGCAAGAATCGGTACACAGATACATTTTTTGCCATACATCTTCGATCACAAACTGTTTTGGTCTCCACACACGAGACACTAATGAAGTTTTCCTTAAGGCGGCGGACAAAGGAAAATAATAAAAAGGGAAAACAATGAACAAGAAGAAAAAGTAACGGCAAAAAGCCAAAGAGGAGAAGACGTCACCCCATTAAGGGGACCTCATAAAACCAAAGACCAGCGACATGTCACTGCAACAGCAGTAGCAAGACAAAAAACAAGAGTAAAAGGGAAAAAAAAGCCACTGATGGACCTTACAAGACAACGCAGGACACTTACATTTACGATTAGCGCTACTCTTGCAGTCTTAGACACACTTAAGAGAGACAGAAAGTAAAAAAAGAAAAACCTGGGAGGAAGAGAATAAAAAAGAAAGAGAAAAGGAGGAAGGGTCCTAATGTAAACATCAACTAGGGAGGGGTGCAGGTAAAAAGGGGGGAGGGGATGACACCGAAGTGATGGGGATGAGAGCCCAGGGAGATATTTCTCTTCACTAGGAAGAAGCAGGTAAAAAGATGGGGGAAAAATACGAGAGACGCGTTGTCGGATCATAGAGTGGGTGATTGAGGAGGAAAAATCCCGGACGGGGAATTGAAGGATAGCTGAATCCTGGATTCACCTAGGAGAGGGAGAAAAAAAGGGACAATTTGACTGACGGGAATGCTGACGTTATCATATCATTGATCGGCGAAGATTCGGGATCATCCCAGCCGGTCGCTTTGAACAAGAGATGCTCAAAATCTACGGCATAGGTAATTTTCTTTAAATAAAAATATCGGTTTCATTGGCTTAAAAAAAAGGGAATGGATTAATGGGGATTTAATAAGTTAACAAACTTTGCGAAAATTGTAAATTTATTAATGATTGCAAAAACTTAACACAGGAATACATTTTTTACTTTTCAAATTGTATTTAACTTTACATTTTACGGGGAGAGGGAGTTTCGAACTATTTTTATAACGGATATTGTATTTACGAATATAGCTAGATGTGTGTGTGTATGTGTGTCTATATATATATATATATAATCAGTGGCCAAACGGAGAAAATTTGAGCCCCCCCCCGCAAAGTCAGGTTTAGGGCCCCCAAGTTGGATTTTACAAAGGGTACATTTACAAAGTACAAAGATTTTACAAAGTACTTGGCGGCAGTCAGGCTTTGGGCCCCCCCCCTGCAATCCGGGGGTTGCAGGGGCATACGTTACACCACTGTATATAATATAACGTAAAATTCTGATCTTATATGTGGCCATAGAGAGTCAAGGCCAAACCAAGTGGTCAAGCTATCGGATCATGGCTAGCGTGTCATGAGTTAAAGCCCAGTACCACTGAAGACCCACCGTGCAGGGGAGCGATGCACGTTAAATCTGTTCGAGAACTCAAACGTCCTCCCGTTGGTGTGGTGTGACAGTTAGGAGAGGGGGATGACAGCTCAGGTGTCGTCCGCGTCACTTTACCATGGTTCAAAATGACGCGGTCTGCCGCCAAAAGCCCTCGTGTTGCTGAACAGTGCGTTGTTAATATTCATTCACTCACTCAATGATCTTATATATTTTCATTCTCTAAATCATTGGATCGAATACCCTATTTCAAAACGCGCCTCTCATTTCATTTCGCATTAAAAAATTAAAATCTATACTTTAATAGTTTTACTAGCGATCTCATTAAAAGCATTAAATCCTGAATGTTTTGGCAGATTTATTCTTCGTAGTAAAAGAATATCTTGATAGCTTACATGTACCTTACTGAGCGGTTTAAAACTTTTTTCTTAAAACACTTATGCAAATTTTTAAAAATAACTAATATTTCCCTTGACTTGAACATGAGTGATAGTGTCCCCCCCCCGTCCAAAGTAAGATTTTGAAAGAAAAGTTGAGAGAGAGCGTGACAGTTATATAAACGTCGCACTCTAAAGAAACACGAGGACTATTGACGACAGAACTCGTAATTTTGTGACGAGGACAACACCTGAGCAAGCACTTTCTTTCCTAACTACCACATTATGCCAACGAGAGGATGTTAGAGCCTCGACAGATTTTAACATGCATTGATAAGCCATACTGAAAATAACTTCCAATTTATTCTCAGTTAAGAACAAAAACACAAATTCAATAAACCAAAGTTAAGAGATGCACGCAAATACCAAATATGGAAAGCAATAGCGAGGCAGACGAGATGAGAGAAGACTTTAAATAATCAGATCAATTACGCCTATATATATATATATATAGGCAATATCTTTTAATTCTTAGCGAACTAATGTAATTGGATTCCTAATTGACAAATAGTCAACTTTAATATTACAATAATCAGAATGCACGACACACTTCACGTTTAATCATCCACTGCTCTCTCTCCTTCTAGCCTGAAAGTTTAATTTTTATATACAAGTCTTAATTTGCATACTCACATTTTCTTCTTCGGGGAAGATTTATAGCATAATAATTTTTAAAGACCCAATATTTCCCAAGAGGATTAGTATTTGAGAGAACGCGGATAGATCCTTCACAACGTGCTTCGCCCCCCCCCACCCTACACGGCGAATACTTTAGCGATACTAAGCTCGAAATCATGACACACCAACCTAGAGTCCGTTACCTTGATCACTGGTCTTCAGAGGCACCAGGACTCGAACACGCGTCACTCTAGCCACAAGATAGTGACAAAACCACTAGGCTACCACGGTCACAAAAGAAAAGTGGAAGGAAAAAGTGTCTAAACTCCGTTAGTAATATTCAAACAACGATTGGTAGGAGATTTATTGGTTTTGTACATAAAATCAGTAGCGTACACTGGGGGACTTTGGGTGGGGAGTTCAGCCCTCCTCTTATAAGAGAGATCTACGTGCGTCCTTGAATAAAATAGTATAACATCTAATGTCAACAAAACACACTTCTAAGGCGTGTGGATTTTGAACCACAAAAAAAAAAAATTCATTCCAAATACATTCTGAATTATTCACGCACCCACACATAAAGCGCTCGACAGGAAAATTGGCTACCTTTACCTCACGAATGCCAGTGTTACACTATTCATTTCCAGGCAATATAGCACAATAACAACATCAACACAAGAAGAAGTCTACTACTTTTCTCGTTCTCTTTGGAGAAAAAGGGCTTTTCAAAAGCAACGAGGTTAATAAGGTAGAGAAGTCCTCTCTCTCGCAACACACTTTTTTTTTGGCAAGACGAAGTGAAGTAATAGAAAGATGCAACATCCCATCCAAAAGGAAAAAATCCCCGGGGGCCATTATAGAGAAGGGAAAATATGCCCGAGAAGAGGGAAATCAGTCGGACTGTAATGGAATAAAAACAAACCGTCATGTTAATGGACGGAGAAAATCCCTCAAGGCTGCAGCGGTGCTTAAAAGGAGGAATGTCGTTACAAATGCCTGCCTGCGAATGCGAAGGGGGTATTTAAGCCCTCCAGAATGCCTCTGGCGACTCGAGAAAAAGACACGGAAATCCTTTTCCCATGCAAAAAGGCTCCTTTCTCTCTCGGAGATCTAGAGCTGCGGCTGAAATAATGCTCAAATCCAATCTGGGTGTCAAAGTATCGACAGGATCGCTCTTTTGAAATAAGAGAGGAGGGAGGAAAAAAATCTGGATCCAGAGATTTTCATTCAAAGGAGACTAAGGCACTTTCCTTTTTCTCAAAGTATCTCTTAAAATTCATAGGAATTTCAAATGTTACAATGGAAGAGGCGTTTTTAATTTTGTTTCACATTATCTTTACAAAAGGTGTTAATGAAACAGGGGGATTCTAGAGGTATATATACATCATTTTATTTAAGCATGTATTTATTTTGCATTTTTGATGTGTAACATTTTTCTTATCGCTTGCTGGATATTTATAGGAGTGATTTCGTGAAAAGGGATGGAAATGTGTAATTAATTCCACCAGTTAGGGAGACATTGTAGTAACAGATGTTGATGGATGAAGGAAGGCAGATAAGTTTGGATATGTTATTCCTCTTTCAACGAAAACTTAGTTAGGAGTAGTGTATTTAGTTCTTTTTGTCAGAGAAATAATTTATATATATATATATATATATATATATATATATATATATATATATGTCTATATTTTTGAGTTCAGATTAATAGTCTTTTATCTGTTATATCTGGCAATGAAAAAATCCGATGATGGATTTAATAAGTTGCCTTAGAACTGTAGAACCAGCTAGGAAAAATAAAAATAAGAACAACAGAATGAACGGAATAAAGACGTTTAACATTTTCACCTTCTGAAATGGATGTAAAATTATTTCATTTATAATGTATTTTAATCATGGTGCAATAATTAACACTATAACATAAACACAAAGCCGTATAATATTTTATTATGTTGGGAAACCCTGAACATATAAGAAACAATTTTAAAAATTTCTAGTAAATACCGAAAAACCGGTATTTACTACTTAACTCCACTTGTGAATACCGGTATTTCAAAACTGTACAAATGGCTCAAAATACCCGTATTCGGTGTATACCGGTATTGCAATCCCTAATAGTCATTTATTTTCTCCCCCTCTCCTAATCGTATGTCAGGCTAGAAGAATTCTTCTTTGCTATTTACAATCAAGTTTACGTTAAGGCGTACGTCTTCTCACTAGTTCCATGTTGGTAGAGAGAAAACGCTGCCAGATGTGGCTTTAACGTGAAACTTTACCATGCTTCAGTCGGTTTCTAATGGAAGTCGTTCTAGAGATGAGATGCACAAGCAAACAGAATCCATCGGACAACCTGCTGCCGTCCATTAATATTCTGGTAGCCCCCATCACTGAGTCATTTCATTTTGCCTTTTGTCCCTACAATGCAAGGTAATTTTAAACACATTTTATAATTATTGGGGAGTAAAGTTACACGCGTCTGTGGCATTTCCCAAGCTACACGTTCTCTCTGGGAGGTGCTAAATGCGTAATAGCGATCGCCGTTATCCGAGCCTCCAGGAGATCAGTACAAGTTTTAACGATCGAACAAAGGTACCCAGCGAACGAGTGGCCCCATGTCTACACTGACGGCTCATATCTGCCAGAAACAAACGGAGCTGGCACGGGATGGTTCTGTCGGATGTTTGAGGGCTCATTAGCAGTGGGAAAAAACGCCACCAACTACGATGGCGAGGTCTTGGCTGTCTGCGAAGCTGCAATGCAATTACTAGCTGCTGGCCTAGCTCCTGCAGAAATTGTCTTCTTCATTGACTCACAAGCTGCAATTTTAGCTTTAAGCAGCAATACACCAACTGAATGCCTTAACAATTCAGTGTCGAAGTAAAATTGCGGAGCTGATATCATATGGCTGGACTGTAGCCTTGCAGTGGGTCCTAAGTCACGCAATGAGAGGGCCTACCAAAAAGCCAAGCAGGGAGCAGTCGTCTCAACCGGAAGTCTCATTGAATCTCATCGAGAAATATACAACCGTGACCCAAAAAACCAAGAGCCTTGGAAAGCATTAGGAGACTCTGGTCACTGTGGGTCCAGTCCCGAGGCACCTGGAGAGACCCGAGACCGTTGCCTGCTTTCGCCTAACCACCAGACATAACTTTCTGGGACCGCACCTCCACTGGCTTGGCCTGGCTGCTGACGAGGCCTGCCCACTCTGCGGCCATGCCAGAATGGATGGCAACCACCTGCTCCAATGCACTGGACTCGATGAATACCCGACTGACGACATCGTCAGTCCGTACTGGGAGGCTCGGCGTCAAATGGACAAGAAGCCTAGCACGGGCACTGGATAAATAAATAAATACTAAGAAATCCCTTTGAAAAAATTAGTAGAAATTTTTTTCCCCGGCAGTTTATGCTGGAAGGATTTTAAATTAACTTATGTCATAGTTCATCATTGATGAAAAACAATTAAAAAACATTTTTTTAATAAAGGAAAGAATGTCAAAAGATGCCACATACTTGTATCGTTTTACGCACCAACGCGAAGACATATTCCTGCGCATGCTCCTTCCGTATTAACCCGTCGACACATAAATTACCGAACATTCAGAAAAATTATATGATGCTATTTTCTTTAAAAAAAAAAACACGCACACGAAATATCTAATAATTACATAATTCTGGTGGCTAAAATCGCTACAAACGAATAATCTTTATGTAAACGGCGCCATATAAATTTGCGTGGCCGCGGTAGCCAAGTGGTCTAGGCATCGGATCGTGGCTAGCATGTCATGAGTTCGATCCCAGTACCAATGAAGACCCGCTATGTAGGAGAGCGATGCACGTAAAATCTGTCGAGAGCTCAAACGTCCTCCCGTTGGTGTGGTGTGGTAGTTAGGAGAGGGAAATGCCAGCTCAGGTGTCGTCCGCGTCACTTGACCATGCTTCAAAATTACGCGGACCGTCTCCAAAAGCCCTCGTGCAGCTGAACAGTGGGACGTTAATATTCCACTCACTCACTCGCCATATAAATTCGCATAGATACGACTTAAAATGCTGTCGTGCATTTCAGTGATGTTTGTTTTTCAATTTTTCTAAGCTCCACAGTCTCTCGAGTACTTACGTATTAGGAAATCCCCCACTCCGCTGTTTTCGTAGAAATTAGATACCAAATTTTAATCATTTTTTGCTCCTTTTATGAAAAGTGCTTCTTTAATAATCTTTTGCCTATACATAGCTAGGACATCTGAACCGGCGTTGAACTTTAATTTTTGAAATATATATATAATTTATAGAAGTGGATTTATTCATATTTTATTATATCTGACCCTAGAGAGATTATAACCCAAAAAACCCACGTTAATATTCCAATCGATCATCTGAAATGAAGTGAATTTTTAAAAAAATCCTTGTTCAAGCTCTAAAAAAATCTTAACTATTTATAGGTAAGGCATATAGGGTCCGGCATATTAACCTCCCCTGTTTCAAAAGACAAACAAAACAAGATACAGAAAGAAAGTCTTTTATTGGTGAACAATAAGTACGATGCCATTTTACATTAATTGGTTTTAAAAATTATGTCCACTAAATGCCGTCCTACAATGGTGACACTGACGAAATCTTCCATAGTTTTTCGTGTAATTTCCGGTGGTATGGCAGCCACTGCCTGGGTGATTGCCTCATTTAGTGCTTGAGGGTTTTCTGCTGCCCAGAAGAGAAAATTTTGTTTATTCTCAGTGTCTGACAAGTGAAAGTGCGTCTCATTAGACGCCAGGGGGAATGTTCTGGAGAACTTTCAGGAAAAACTTCATCAATGTATCACCATTGGAGGACGCCATTTATCGGACATAATTTTTAAAACCAATTAATGTAAAATGGCATCGTATTTGTTGTTCCCCAATAAAAGACTTGTATCTTGTTTTGTTTGCTTGCAACTGCATTTTGAAACAGGGAAAATTAATATGCCGGATCCTGTATTTATTTTCGAAGCATTTTTCATAAAAGGAGAACGTTTTGAAAATATGCCATTCTTTCTTCAACTTTTACAAAAATAAATAAATGATTTAAATTACTTCATTTTTGTAATAATATTCTTGAAACAATTTTATATATCTGTTCCGATTCAACTGACACTAAATATTAAGAAATTATTCATTCCTACTCTTTTTCAAAATCACAATTCTGAACGTAGCTGGTCACTATAAGGGGTTAAAATAGAATCCATAGTTCTATACGTATCAGCCTTAACGTAGCTGCAGGCAACATATAGGGAATTCTTACAAGTAGTCCTTAGGAAATAACTTATTGCTGCAGTACTTTTGCAATTTGTTTCATGAATTCTGCACACAAGAATTCCGCACAAAATTACTCGTATTTCGCGATACCCCAAGGTCTCAACAGTTTGAGAGTCAGTGCAACAAATTGCCGTCAGCGCATTAAAAGAATTTTCTGCAGTAATATTTACAACAAAGCCTTCCCAAAGAAAATGGTTAGCTGAGTCCTCGGCGTATCAAATATTTAAATGTCAAAAGACCATCGGGCACAATGAAGTGCATTTCTTGCCTAAGCTCCAAAACCATATTTCAACGAATCAGTAAAAATCTCCAAATCCCAGAGTCAAATGCCGACGGGGCTCCATCCATATCCTTTTATTCTTAACGAAACGAAGAACAAATCCAACATGCAAGGAGGGTAGGAGTGGCATTTCTCGGAGTCATAGGGAAGAAAAAGCAGCCCTACGATTCGGTGAACCTTTATTCGATATGATATTCACGTTTCTTCGATATCGATTATTAATATCCAGTTGCTAAGCTACCACGGGGAGGGGGGCAGCAGAAGTAAATATCCAAAAACAAAGGGAAATAAGACAAGAAAGAATCGTGCCTCTGAGGCGCAGAAAGCGAGGAGAGCTGGAAAAACACTTTCATGAAATATAAATGAAGGACGTCCGTCATGGGGTGGTGAAGAATATAGGTAACGAACTACCCTTTTAACCTCACGGCCCTTTTCTTTCTTTTTTTGGCTTTTTATCACAACGTTTCTGAGCTGTGCGCGAGCCCCAAGATCACATTTGCCTCGGGCCACCAATAATAATCGTCTGCCAGGAGAAGAAAAAAAAAGAAAAGAAAAAAGAAGAGAGAAATAATAAAACCATCTCTTTCCATAGCTCACGTCTTTTTTCCCCCTCTTCTTTATTTCGTTCGAATTTTCTCTCGTTCTCGAATTTCTTTTTCTGCGTTTTTTTTCCCGCCCTCCTTTCTTTTTCTCATATTATTTTTACTCTTTTCCACGCCGATCGACAACCGTCACGGTTGAAGTTAAAACAGGGTGAGAGGAAGGAGAAGAAAAAAAAACAGGACGAAACGAAACAGCGAATGGAGGAGAGGAAAGAACCAAAATAAAGAAGGAAAAAGCGAGGAGCAAAATGGTCGGATGGAGGTTGGGGAGGGGGGGGGGGCGAAGTAAAAAAATGAAGGTGGGGGTCAAAAATATTGTAGAGTGATGTAGGAAGGAAGAAATTAGCCATGAAATCGCGGAAGAATAATTCAGACGATAAATAAGGGAGGGTAAAAAGGAGCGTTCGTGCATGTGCAATTAAAAGAAAAGTGGTTAACAGAGGCACAGAGCGAAAACGAAAGGTAATCAATGTGAAGGCAAAAGGAATTAAGAAAGATCATAAATGAATTAGAGAGACCTTCGAGATAAATAAAGAGTTATAAGAACGAGAGAAAAAAATGTGTTTGATAAAAAGAGAAGCTAAGAATTTTTTTTAACGAACATAAATTTAAAAAAAAAATGGAAGAAAGATTAACATTAAATAAATTCAAATTTATAGGTGATGTAAATCATAAAATGCAGGCAAATTATTTTATTTTTTAATTTAATAAACGTATGATTAAATGCAAATAATTTAGTCGAGTGAAATGATATATTCATGATAAATGTTATACCTACTCTATGGGCCACAATCACTGAACCTTGTTTTTAGACACAAAATTGCCATTGAACAAATATTCAATCTCAAACGTGTACAAAAATCGGCGTTGTAGGCAACACGATGAGTATTAAAGAAAGATCTTAACCTGAAACATAACCAAGCGAGAGGACGAGCTGGTACTTTCCTCTGACTTCTACAGTACGCAATTTTTTTTTATATAAACTTGGAATTCTTTTCAACTTTCCTATTAATGTGATGTTGCTACGTGTCGGGGATCGAACCCGCGATCCATGGATCCGAAGCCAAGTAACAACACCACTGGACAAAAGTGATCCCTTCCGCCCGGAGGCTATGTTACTGGTTTATATAGGAACCGCTACATTACGCTTAAATTATTTAGATTGATTTTCCTTCTTTAAAGATTATAGGAAATTCTGATCCATATCTTAATAGAAGTAACTATCTTTTAATGATCTTTCACATATTATTTATATACAACTTGAGTCCGTTTAACCTTAATATAACGACCATTTCCTATATTTTATCTATATAGTATATAAAGGAGAAAAGCTACTCACTCACTGACTCATTACGATATCTCCGGAACTATTCAACCAACAGACTTGAAATTTGGTATGCCTGTTCCTTCCATAGAGTAGAGATCCACTAAGAACGGATTTTTTGAGAAATTCGAACCGCAAGGGACGTTTTATAAATAATTATTTTCATTTTTAAACTACTCCACGCACAGTCTTGAAATTTGGTAAGCAGATTCCTTTCATAGAGCAGAGATCCACTACAAAATGAGTTTTGTGAAAATCGACCCCACCCCCAAGTGGCATTGTGGGGCTTCAGGGGCGTTATAGATAATTATTCCCCTTTTTCAGCTATCAGACGCACAGTCTTTACATTTGATAAATAGATTCCTTTCATAAAGTAGAGATCAGTTACAAAATGGGTTTGGTGAAAATAGCCCCCCCCCAAGTGACGTTGTGGGGCCTTAAGGGGCGTTATAGATAATTATTTCCATTTTTAAACTATTAGACGCACAGCCTTAAAATTTGATAAATAGGTTCCTTACATAGAGTAGAGATTAGCTAGAAAATGGGTTTTGTGAAAATAGCCCCCCCCCCATGTGGCGTTACAGGGGCTTAAAGGGTGTTGTAAATAATTAATTCCATTTTTAAACTATTAGACGCACAGTCTTGAAATTTGGTAAGCAGATTCCTTTCATAGAGTATAGAGAACTTGTACATTTATATATATATAAATAGTACATATTTATAAAACATAATGAAATACCTAGCGGAGCGGGTGGGTAACGGCTAGTTATAGGAGTATACAGGAAGAAAAGAACTATTAGTTTCACCAGAGAGAGCGCGTCGTCAACACAAACTTATCCTTTAAAAACTACACTAAATTAAAGTCAAACATATAAACTGATAGCCACCCATCCGGTATAGTGGTTAATGACGCTGACTGCAGTGCTGTAGGGCCTGGGTTTGAATCCCGGAGAAGGCTTGGATGTCTGTGTTGTAATCCTTCTTGCCTTTGTGTTGTATGCCCCTGTGTGATACACTGTGTGGTGCACGGGGTTCATAAATGTTCTCAAGAAAAAAAGGAACATAAATTGATAAGTTAAATCCAACCGTCTAATTTTGGAAATGGAAATAGTCTTTGCGCAAAGTTTCACCGGAATATTTACAAAGATGCAATTGAAATACAGATGAACTAAATCACAGTTTCAGAAAGCATTGCCTTGTTCTTTTAAAAACCTAGGTCGAGTCTGTAGTTAAAATATTCCCAATTTATTTCTTTGTTTTTTCTTTTGTTGTAAACAAAAACAAAATATGTATGCATATTATGAATGAAAAATATTATTATAATTTTAATAATTCGGTATGTGACTAGTTTTCAAGAACAAAAAATCAACTCGGTGTAACTTATTTCCGTCTCGCAATAGCGATCGGCTTTCCTATGCAGATAACGTTTGCTCGTTTCTATCCGCATTTGCATCCCCAAATTATTGCAGGATCCTTTCATCTGACATCACTTTGATGTACTCTAAGTTTTGAAAAAACTCCGAAATGTCTCTGTCTGCTTTCCAATACAGAGTTTTAAAAATTATCTTCAGTTGAGGGGACACAGTACGATTCAATTGACAAAAATCGGTCAAAAAATCAAATTTAATTTTCTTAGCTTAAATTATTCTTTATATACTTTTCTATATTCTTTGAAAGCTTTAAAATTAAAAAACACAGAATTATGATAGCTTTTGCGTTCGTTTTTATTCACATCCCTATGGTAAATCAAAACTTTAAACTTACTTATCGCGGAAAGATAAAATAACTAGTTTGTTTTCATATAAGGCTTTTTTCCTATTTGCCTAATGCTTTGAATTTTTTTACCTATTGCTAATAGTACATGTAACAAAAGTTGGTATGCATTTTTAAATTAAAGCAATACTTATTTTTTAAAAATAATTGAACTCGGAATTTGTACATTTTTTTAAGGAATTTTCAATAAGCATTCATAAAAAGAAGTATTGTACGAATACCAATCATGTTATCGGAAAACCCATACTAATTTTTTTTACACATAGTGTGATGTACTTGTAAATCAAATTTCATGCGTGTACGTAAAATTTTGTAGGAGGATAGCATTTTAAGATCACTTCGCAATTCCCCCCCCCCCTAAAAATATTAAATGGCTAGCCTTTTATGAAATTTTGAGCACAAAATCTGTTTCACATAGTATACACACATAGGAGGCAACCATAAAAGTTTTGAAAATCCTTATATTAAAATTTTTTGCTTAAATCGTACCATGTCCCCTTAAAAAAAATTCTCTACTCTTACCACCACAAAATAATGGCAAAGTTCAATATATATATATATATGACAGCAAATTACAAATTTCATAAAAGAGCTAATGAGGAAAGTTCTCCTATAAATGCATATTAATATTAGTACAAGAAATCATTGTACTTTAACTCTTAATTTTTCTTATATTGGATTGGGAAAGGGGAGGGAGGAATGGGAGAAAGAACACCAATTTGAAAAAATAATATCTTGACTCAAATGACAAAGGAAATTTGAACTGCAATAATTTCGGAAGGAAAAGAAATGACTAAAAATAAATTAATGAAACTCAATCTAAGAGATCACCATTCAAAAAAAGGAGGGAGGGGAAAAAAAAACCTAATCATATCCCCATTGAAGAAAAATAAAGGTAAAGAGGTTTCTCTCCGATATAGGAATTCCCAAGCGCGGTATTATGAAGGGGAAAAAAATCAATTTCCTTTTAAAAAGTAATTAAAAATCTAAAACGTTCGGTCCACCTGCTTTCGATACGACAAACACACACGGGCCGAAGGCGAACCAATTAATCGTCTGAAGCGCTTTACGCACACAATAAGAGACAGAGAGGGCAAACTAATAATTAATGCTCCATATATAAAATATATAGATACTAGTAGGGCGAAGTAGAGATGCAATTCGAGACGGAGAGGAAGAAGATAAATAATTTAGCTTTTGTTGGAAAGGAAATGAAGTGAATTGTTTGTCCACGGCTCGATGGTGGCAGGGTATACGGGGTAGGGAGATGCACGAGAATTTCATTAGTAATAGAGAGATGCAGTAGGAAAAACTAATTACAGGCAGAAAGTGAATATCCCTTGGTTCGAGAGTAGAATTACTTCATTCGGTGGAACAAAGCTACGTTCTAATGAGTTGGGGGAAACAGAAAAGAGGGGTAGGGATGTTCCATTTCCGCTTCTTTTTCAATCTGCCTCCCCCCTACTCCACTCATAAAATTCTTATTTACGTATAGAATATGGAAGAGGGAAAAAATGATTCGAACAGCACAGGTAATATAATAAAATAAAATGAAAAAGATAAGAATGGAAAGTCGGAAATAGATATCGAGCAATATTGTAGCGAGATGTATTACTTTCAAAAGAAGGAAACAGAGTATCAAATAATAATTAACTTAGTTTCTGGATATATAAGGAGAGAGAAAAGAGATCGCATTTTCAATTCAGAGGATATATACGTTTCATAAGCCTTTCATATTGTTTTTCTTTATTTCTCATCTTTCGAAAATTGTATTATGTTTCTATAATGTAACATTTGAGGAAAACATATTCTCTTTTGATTTATTCCAATAAATTTCGGATGCAAACGTAAAAGTTATTTAAACATCATTCCTATTTCATTGAAACAGCACACATAAGGGGGGGGGGGAGAAATACATGTCATGTATTTTGTAACAAATACACTCCCAATGTAATTAACAAATTAAATCAACCCGAGAAAGAAGTAATTTAAATGACTTTTGGTAGGGGGGGGGGGAAGAGTTTGCAATGAATTTTATTTAAAAAAAAAAGCCGTGCAATTTTTGAAAGATGGTATTTTTACAAGAAAGTAAACAAAAAAGTGCGCTGTATTCTGTAGCAAGATGTAAACCACTGACGACGGCAATTCTGAGCCACGGTCAAGTAACGAGTATGAGAACTAAACTGGCATTATTATTTAAATTTCCAAGCCACTTCAACTTAAAACAGAAAGTACATAAGCACAACTGTACGACTGCTGGCATCAAAAATCGAACCCACATGAAAAACAAATAAACAAATGACGGTAAATACAAAAGCCGTGAGTTCGTAACCAGAAATCTTTGCCAAGAGATTACAGGTTACAGTAGCCAGTATTGCAGCTTCGTTAGCGCTAGCGAATTTTGGGTCCCAGATTACATTAATATATATATATATATATATATATATATATATAATAGGCGGGTAGTATTAATGTTGATGGATTCGTAAACTTATGGGGGGGGGAATCATAATTAAGCAAAAATAAAATGCTAACACAAATAAAATTTTACGAGAAATACGAGACTATTTTAGGGATTTCAATAAACTGCAAAACACAAAATAACTTTGAGTGCTATTAGACCACAAATTTGATGATTCTATCTATGAAGTAGTACCCCAGTAGCGCACACAAAAGTTTTTCAAGGGGGGAGTCCATGGTCGAAAGTTCCCCAGCTCATATCACACCTCAAGACACCTATTGATTCGTCTGATTTTGTCAACAAATAACAGTAAAAAATAAATTATTGAATTAGTAATAATTAATAATAAAATAAATTGTTAATTACAATTACTTAATTAAATTTAACGTTATATATAAATGGGATTATCATCAATCGAAAAAAACTCAAGGGCTTCGGGGGGGATGTCCGGACCCCCAGAACACCCCCCTTGTGTGCGCCACTGAGTAATACCCTTAACCTTTATGTGGTAATGGTAAAAATTATAGGCGGTCTCTTTCTCTGAGAGGAAAATTGGTAATATTTCGTACATAGTTAAATACATAGGTTTCATATAATTGAATAGGGCATCTTGCGCAATACTTTCATCAGAAACGACATCTTACAGATTATTTAAAAACAAAACTGTAAGCTTTCTAACACAACCAATTCATAGAAGAACACCTGCTTAGCGAAATGAATTTAGCTTAGCTTTCCACAAGCCTCGACAAATTTAACGTACATCGGCCACCTCTACACCTTAAGAAACACCGGGACTCGAACTAGCGCCACGCCGGCCACGAGTTCGTGACCATAACCAATAGGATACCATGGCCTTTTGCAGTGGAAAACACGTGGTTACATTAATCATATGATCACCGAAAATTTACCTCAATAAAAATTGTCTGCATTAACCAACCAATTACGTCTCTAACTACAAATCCCTAACCAAATAGTTAAAAACGTAAAAAGTTCGAATTTGACCCGCCGTTACAGATTTTTTACAGGTACATGAATAATCAATCTACCTAAAACAGAATTTATTCGAAGGGGGAGCGTCCCACAACACTCGAAACACAGCCTGATATTTCCAACATAGCATTCCTATAGCCAATCTAATTCTAGTACCAACATTTCCGTAAGGTTTCTTTTTTTACACGACTGCGGGGAGGGAGTGGGGAATCATTCCATATTTTTAAAGACAAGAGATTTTACCAATCTCCGGTGAATCGCTGAATTTTCCAGGGGGGGGGGGGAAAGAAACGAAGTAAAATGATTCCGATGACAAAAAATGAGACGACGAAATGGGAAAGTTCACGGGGAATGGGTCATTCACAGATCATCATTATCCGGAGAAACAAGACCGGAACATTTACTCCGGATACAAAAGATGAGAAGAAAGCAGAAATTTTTTTGATAAGAAACACATCATCATTTATGATTGTGTGACGACCCTAAGCGCTTCAGACATTGTAATGAAGCATGCGTCGAAAGTAGATGGCTTAGAAATGCTGTTAAGTCTTTTCAAGACATTTCGGAAATACATAAACATAAATCACTTATTAAAGATACGAGTTATTTTGATTACCTTTTTTTTTTCCAAAGGAACAAATAGAAAATGGTGATGGGTTCCATGCCTTGATGATAGTATTTTTGGCGTTAGTATTAAAGTCGCCAAACACTAATCTCTGGGTCAACACATTCAAAAATAAAATTGGCGAATGGGTGATTATTGAATGGGTTATTTTTTTTAAAGTCAATTCCTACTTAGATCAACAAAAAAAAGTTACTTTTTATTAAATAGTTTCAATTATTATAAATATGTATATACACATGACAGAATCACAAAAAAGTGGCAATTAATTTTTATTAATTATCATTAAAGTATCGCTACAGTTATTTTTTGTGAGATGTGGAGCAACAAAGGCTATTATCCCATTAAAGTATCGTATTGTAATCCAAAACAATCGTGTATATCAAATTTCAGTTTAACTGAATGTTTTGAATCGTGAGAAAAAAAAATCTTTTAAAGTTTCGACCCAAGTCGCTAAAAATGAGGACAATGCGGCTGTATCTGCAATTCTTTAAATAATTAATTTCAATGTAGTTCACAATACTGTATAGAAAATTTTAGCTCAAATGAGCGTTTTAAAATGTAAGGGAAAATAACTTTTTCAAGTTTCGACACAAGTCGCCAGAATGGTCGCTAAGTCGCCAAAAATAATGCCAACGTGACTGTATTTGTAATTCTTTAAATAACTAGTTTAAATCAATTAATTTTTATTAAATATAATTAAATTATTGTATTGTCATCCAAAATAATCGTGTATATAAAATTTCAGCTCAATTGAGCGCTTTAAAATGTATTTCATTAACGATTGAAAATTTGAACAAGATATACATATATATAGAGAGAGAGAATTAATAGTAGGGGTATTGAATAAGGATTATTAATAGATTTTGTAAAACTGTCGTTCAATGATTATCGGTAACAATACCTCCTTTTCAAAAATATTGAAAACAGATAAGGGAAAGCGATACATCAAACAGTAGTCGTTCTTCGAAATTTAAGTTAGTGGCCACCGTAGCCAAATGGTCATGGTCACGAATTTGTGGCCTGCGTCACAGGTCACAGTCACGGGTTCGAGCCTTAGTGCCAAAGTGTGACCTGCCGTGTAGAAAGTTTAATGCACGTTAAATTTGTCGAGGCTCAACCCTTTGGAATGATATGGTAGTTTGGAGAAGGGATGACGACTTACGTGTCGTCCTTGTCACTTTACCGAAGTTCAAAATTATGAGGTCTGTCGGTAATAGCCCTCATATTGCCTTGTTGAGCGACGTTAATATAATTTTCACTCATTCGAAACGTAAATGTTTTTTAAGCAATATTGCTTAAAATTATATGCAGGCAAGTCTTTATGATAGAACATTTTCTTGTTATGAACAATTTGACATAAACTCTTAAATGCATAACAATGTCGATGTGACACACGCACGCGCGTACACACACATTGTATGTTTAAAACCTCGTATCTCTATATGCAGCAACATTTGCAAGGCATTTTTTCAATTCCTACTATTAGCTCACACTCTCCATATATTTATGTTGTACAAATATTATTATATGTATTTATTATTATATACATGTATATTATTCCTACATATTTATCTTGTTCAAATTTTCAATCGTTAATAAGATACTTTCTATTCATCCAATTAAGTTCAAATATTTTTTTTTAAAACTTGTAGTGGATGACACTTGATGATGTAAGGAATTATTATTCCTTCTTCCCTCTAACCCGGCTAGATGTATAGGAAGAACAAATTCATCAGACTACATGATTCACTACAATTGTTTATTTGTCACAATATTCAACACAGACACAATAATAATCCAATTAAGATAAATTTGATCAACACTTAGAAGACTGAGGTGAGATAAGATAGAGTGGGGATAATATATACGATCATTCAAATATATTCCTACGATAACTTATACAAGCTCGTTTTACCTCGGACGTGCACAAACAATTTAACTCTCTAACTTCTACTTAAAATATGAGCACAGTACCTGAACTCTTGCAATTCTTTATCCGTTCGACGAGGCCTTGAACACTAATAGTTGACGAGCATTTCTTGTAGATTCCTACTTCACACGTCCTACACTGTTTACGTACTACTGCCGAATTTCTCGCTTCTCATTTATTCACTTCACATCCGAGATATCCTCACTTCAGTAAACTTCAACTCTCACTTTACTAATCTTCGATTCTCACTTCACTAACTCTCCTAACACTCGCGAATACAGAATATATATATTAAACTTAATTTGCATAATCACGTTTTCTTGTCTTCGGTGAAAGTTGGTTGAAAGAATTTTTGCCCTAAAGGAATCCCCAAGGAGTTAGTAAGCGAACGCGTAAAGATCCATCACAATGTTAATATAGTTTTTTTCAAATATTAATTCATTAATTACCGGTTTTCGACGGTAACATTGACCCTTTATGGATCAATGTGCCATTTTTTTTCTAAAGAAGTGTTTAGTGAGGTATAGAAGTGCCGCCAAATAACTTTTACTTGATATTATTGGAAAATAACAAAACTAAATACTAACAACACAAAACTCTTTATTCACTACGAAAAAATGCCTTTTGCACAGTTTACTTGAAAATGTTTTAGTTATACGTGTAATTCAAATTATACAAAGTGAACATTAGTGTGACTTCTGTTGTTGCACATTCGATGATACATAACTTATATTAGGATTGTAACATGTTACTTTTAGTAGAATGGATGCTGAATTGGAGTCATCTGCCAAACGGGTTCTAAGCAAATAATTATTTTCGCTGTGGTTCACTTTTTTTGATAAGAGGATTTGTGATTTGTTTCAAAATGCCGTTTTACAGACGATGTTCTGCATATCACTATTCCAGAACATAAAAAACTCACCTCTTTGTCGCTTTTGCTAATAATGCCATATTTATAGAGTCACCCAATTTGAAATTCTCTGTTACACTTACTATCTTGCCCTTTTTGTTCTTTTCTTGAACAAGCCACGTTAAATAACATTTAAAAATCGTAAATGTTACCTAAATAAACCTTAAAATACAGTTGTGTCAATGAAATTGACTATATTATACGTAGACAAACTTTGCATCATTAGCAATTGTAGTCCTCGACGTAACTAAGGCAAGAGAATAACGAACGAGTGTGCTCTCCGACGCCCCGCGACAGATCCCTTGCGATTGTTCGTAATACTTCATAGTGAACTTTGTTATTTTGAAATAAAATATAAATCATTTTGATCACTGGCGTGCCTAAAATATTGTATCGCGTGCCAATAGTTCGTTATCTCTGGCATAGAGCATCAACAGATTCATCAACTCTGCTACATGACAAATCTTCAGTGGCACTAGTCTCGAACTCAGACAGGCCCGCTAAGAGTCAGTTACCGTGACTATTAGGATACTGCAGCCTATATACTTTATACCAGCAAAAATGGATCAATGGATCGAAGATGAGTAGAGTGAACAAGATATTAATCATTGACATGGCCAAGTAATTTTAGTGCGTTTTTCACATGTTGTATTTTACAATAATGCAACTAATGAACTTTTTACTAACAGAAAGTAGTACTGTACCACTCCTCTAAATGTAATACTATTGAGCTTAAAAGAAATAATGACATAAATCTGTATCAGCACTATAAAAAAGCGAACAAAAATTTTCGCTTCACACTATATATCTTATCACTTTACTGTTTTTAAAAAAAAGAATTAAATTAAAAAAGTAAAATCAGAGCCTTTTATACTTGTTTTCTGAACTTTTTTTGTGAAGATTTCGTCCAAAATGCAGGTAGATTTTTTTAAAAAACTTTTCGCAAACAATAAATTTACTAGGTAAAATTTGAGAAAATTTTGTTATAAACTAGAGAAATTCAGGAAAATTCGCGAAAACTATGGGAAAATTTAAATAGGGGATTCGGCTCATCTAGGGCACAAATGCGACCCAATGCCGAAAACCCGAGGTCAATTGGTAGCTTATTGGCTGAGAAAAAGGTACGACAAAATATGGAACAAAGACGAAATTTGCGTCCTAATAGCGCTTTTGTTCCACTACGTGAAAAACGCGCTAAAAAACATGCCGCTGTCTATAGGACAGCGAAACTAGAAAAAAGTATTAATATTAAGAGTACCTTTAGTTAAAAAAAATATATATTGAAAATTCGGGTACTAATACTTAATAAAGAATTGAAAAATGCGATATTCCGTCAAACATTCGCACAAATCACAATGAGAAAGAAAAACCTTAATACTTTAAATATGCAAGTTATTTGTTAGGTTATTGAAAATGCAAACATAAAGCAAAAGGAAAAAAAAATTTTTTTTCTTCTTCTCGAGGAAACAAATTATTTCCTCGCTTCATATAAGCAATATCCCTTTTAATACCAATTTCGCCTCTCCCCTCTTTCTTTTTCCAATCTTTCTCGAATGGGGAAAATATGAATAATCAAGCCGACGCCATAAATATGTACTTAAGGCATCTTGTCATTGTCGTCTCCATGCAGATGCGGGGATTTTAACATCGTACCTTATTATTCGAGCCAAAATGCCAGTTTTTTTTGCCTGTGTGCCCTCGCAGAGTTTTTCATTAATTATCTCTCCCGATTACCTAACAGAATTTGATGCTGGGGAGGGAGGGATGATAATAAATATTGAAGATTACGAGACGAACTAGTTAATTACGAACGGACCGAACAAAAGCGCGATGGAGACTTTTTTCTCCCTTCTCTCCATTACCTCAAAGCTGAAACTGCGCAAAAAGAGAAGACAGAAAGGGAAAGAAAAAGATGAAAACGCGGAATATGACGGCTTAATTACAAAATTGCCGCAGCATTGTGTTCTCAGTTCGAGTTCGTTAACGTTATCATTACTTACCTTTACCGTTCCGACATCTTAACGCGTTTTATATATCTGCAATCCGTGAATGGGGTCGTTAGGAAGGATAAAAGGAAGATCTTTTATAGCCGCCGTTATTAAAATGGCACTGGTTCTTTGTTTCAGGCATTGGCCTTGTCCATCATGATCGCCCCATTGAATCGGAATGGTTTCCAAAGCGATTCTTTTTAACGCTGAATACGGTTATGTGGGATGACCTATTCGTTGAAAATTCAATGTCTTTTTCGCGGGACTTTTTTCAAGACATTTACGATAGCCAATCATAACCACAGGTAGAATGAACATCAAAAGAGTAACATGTTCTTTTGAAACTTTTCACTTAAATGAGCGAGAACATTCTGCCAGACACCTATTATTCGCAGTTCGGAAAAGTTTCAACTCGTTGCCAAAAGCAGAAGATTTGGCAGCATAAGACTGTTCTTTTCCGTTATTTCAGCTCTCAGTCCCTTTTCTAGCCTCTCTATTCAAATTCTTTTTACCCACTTTTTGTTCATCTCAAACTAGCTGATTTTTCACCCGCTCACTGATGGAATAAGGCTTTTTTCCGCATGTCCACAGTCTATTGACGGTGGACTTTGCACCCTGAAGGTGATGTTCGGTTCGTGAGAGGCTGCATGACCATGGAATACAAGGTCTTTTGAACTCTCGCCGAACTGTCCTGCTACTCTGGCACTAACACCTGATTGATTTCAACCTATGAGGAATTGCGATTTTGTTTCACTGCTCTTTTCAGAACTCTACGGACACGTTCCCTAATTTTTATCGGCTTGCCACTTCGTTTTCCCATTGTTTCACTGCCCGGACGTTTCCAACTCACAACTACAACGCTCACAGTAGATTTGGGATTTTGTAGAATGTCCAAAATTTCACGAACTGATTTTTCTCACTAAAGTGCCGTCCCAATATAATTCCACGATCTAAGTCACTAAGCTCCTTTGATTTTCTCATTGTCTCACAAACGCATAAATATGACCTGACAAACCACTAACATAAATTTTTATAGTTTTCGGTTACGGAGATCAACTTACGTCACTTGCCACGTCCACTTTAGACAAAGCTTAGACACAAGGCATACGGATTGCGCAGCAGTCCTCAGTCCCTTATCTGGAAACAGCAAGTGGCTTGACGTTGCAGTCTTGGCTAATGGGGTGGAGGCGTGGCTTCGGGAGGCAAGAACCAATAGGGTAGACTGGGAGAGGAAAAACTGCGACTTCTTTGTACGGAGCATTACGATTGGCTGATGGTAATGAACTTTTGGATTTTCTACCCTTTGCAGAGTTAAAAATTTAAGATTGTTGAAATAAAAAGAGAAATCCTGGAATTACGTTAAAGTGAAAATTAAACTGATTTAAAAAGGGATATATTTTATTTTATGGCATATTATTTTAGTTTAACTTAATTTTGTCCAAGCAAAGCTTCAACTAAAAGATTTTTCTTTGTCTGTTTCTGATGATTTAAGCTCAGTGGTAAGTTTGAGAATTTTAGGGTTTCTTTAATTAATTTCGAAATGATACTAAAAACTTCCAGAACTTATGCTAAGCCAGAATCATTGTAATCTTGGTCCAGGAATCCTCGAAAACTTTTGTAATTGACATTGTTATTTCTAAGGGAAGGGGGGGGGGTATTTTCGTCTAGTGTTGAAGGGTCAGAGATATTATTGCTAACAATGTTTGCAACGGAATTTCCTTGTTTAACATTGTTGCTACTAATGTTTTTCACTTTGTTGATTTTTTTATAGGGGAGAACCTTGTTTGGGCTTGGGGAATTTTGGACACTTCGTGAAACACGCAGTGTAGCCATAATCCTGGCAGTTAATGCAGTATGGAGTTTTGTGCCTTCCCTTAAATTCACAATCTTTTGTGAAATGGTCCTTACCACAGTTGAGGTTTGAGATGACAATTCGCGGTTGTGTGATAGAAGTTATTGCAATTAAAGCATTGAGTGACTCCTTCCACTTCTTTAGAGGGGAGGGGGTCCAGATGCTTCTGATTAGATAAGGCATAAACTAAAAGTATTTAAAAATAAATAAATATTGTTACTAATTTTGTAAAATAGTGTAAATAATTTATATTTGGATGTGTAATGTATTTATATTACTTTGTTATACTTATTTTATGTAAAAACTGTAATATTCACAAGCAACGCCGTACCTTCTGTTATAATGGCGATTCAATAGGAACTTGGCGAAATATAGGCGATAGAGCCAAGTTGGCATCATTTTTGGCGACCAATCTGGCGAGTTCGGGACCCTCTGAATTCTTCAAGAAATTTGTGCAGAAATCCACTAATCTCACGAGCCATGACGCGAGCGTATCTGTCTGGAAGTTTCCACCACGGCAATAAATAGAGCAATCCTCACCGAAACGAGTGACTAGCGATTAGTAAACTTGCTTTTAACATGATTAGCTCAGCTGTGTTTGTGAATAATCTTGAACATACGTGTATTTTAGATACTGATAATTGTGTCTAAGTGCTGTTGAAGGTGTGAAATTCTTCTGATATCTATTCTGCGAATTTTGCTGTTGAATTTTGTGTTTCAAGGATTGATTTGTGACAATAAATTCTCAACGCTCTTAAAGGGCTGTCTTGTTGTTTACGACTGATTTGCATAAAATCCCCGAGCCCCAATCAACGTAACAATATATTGGTAAAGTATAAAATTCATTATTTTAAGTGCCTTCAAGTCACCAAATGAAAAATTTGTATTTTGAATAGCATTTTCAAATTCGCATTCTAAAATAAATATTTATTCAATTTTAATGAAACCGTTCAATTTATGTATAAAGAAATAGCAATCACGAACTAAAGCAAAAAGAACGCACGGAAATGAAATAATTTGTTGACAGACGATTACTACCTATTTAAAATATTTACTCCACATCTCGTGATAAATATTAATTCTAGTTTAAACAACCCCTCTCCTCTTCCTTGCTTCAATAGGTATTAAAAAAAATCGATCGCGTGTGGCAAAAGCGCGCATTATTGGGATAGCCTGTTTTGCGAAAATTCAAGTTTTATGAATGGCAACGGCATTAAAAATCGACTAACAATATCGTCTCTCGTCACGAATAGTTTTCTAAAACGGAAAAGCGAGGAACGATCACAGGAGCACCCTTCCTCCTCCCCAATTTTGTGCGCGATCACATCCTAATGAGGGCTTTCCCGAGTTTTCAGCACCACCCTAACGATACAACAATTAAAAGCGCGTTCGTTCTCTGAAAACGAACGCAATTTGGAAGGTGCCCTCATTAGAAGGAACCCGAAATTTTCCGGCCACGGTCACGTTTCACAATTACTGGAAAAATCCGGTTGTTACATAAAACAGCAATTTTTTACACGCCCCCCCCCCCCCTCGCTTCAGAACAGTACTTTAACGAGGAGGATTCAAATTGCAAACAACATTCAAATGAAGATGAAAGCGTGGAAAGATCTTTAAAAAAATTTTTTTTTCATGATACCATTATTTTTTTAAGTTTAGTAATTGCTCTCAAGGCTCGGAATTTCGTATAAAAATAAAATAAAATAATTGTTCCATCATTGTTATTGTTTATTTCAAATGCGGCGGAATACAATACACAATATATTCATTTACTTCTTCTGTAGCGTGTTTGGGAGGGGGAGGGGCTTTCACATCTCTCGCCGAATATTTTAATTTCTTATTTTAAAAACAGTGACATTTCTTTTTTTTTTTGTGCGATTTCAATGAAAGGAAGTAATGTAGGAATGTTGCAAAATAACACGATAAAATATCACAAAACTACGAATAAATAGGGCCAAAACAGCCTCGGAAAATGATGTTGATTATTGTCATCCACGCTGAAAGATAATTTTTTATGTTGTTATTGTTGTCGTGTCCTTCCCGCAGGGAAGGAATGAAAGTTGCCATTGCCTGTGAGACACAGGTTGGACTTCATAACAATAGATGGCGACACCACCTATCTCCACTTCCACAATTTTGGCACGGAACTGAAGGGGAGGGAAATATTCTCCAGCCCCCTGCACTCGTGGTTTCTGCTGCGACCGCCCACAAGACTTTCGGACCCACTGATTTAACGAGCACGTATTCCGTCTATACTCGGTGGTATTTAGCGGCATCGGGCATCGAACCCAGGCCCTCGGGTCTGGAGTCCGATGCTCTAACCACTAGGCTACCACTAGCCTGATAATTTTTTTTTATGCAATGTATTTTATATTTGTCGGACACTTCTGCATTTAAAATACTTTGCACTATGAGGTAATTTCACGTGACGTCATCGTCACATGATAACTGCCCTCACGTGTTTCCAGCCAATCACTCCTTCCTTTCGTCATATTTGTTTACGGTTATAAACAGACACAGGGACGTCTTAAGGCATAGCCAACTGGGCCCGGGCCTAGAGTCTCGCCTTCCGTGGGGGCCTCGTTTTGTTCTCGACTCTGTCTTAATAAGATCATGATCTAGATAATTGTAATGTGATCAAATATTATTCTCCGGTAAACAGGGAATTTCAAACTGCATATCAACAGGCAAAAGTGGCAAGACTGATTTATTATTTGATGACCATTGTCCGTGTCTAGACCTAGGCTTAATACCATAAACAATAATTCAACTCATTTAGTTGAAAGTTGAAATGCGGCCATCGGTTCAGCCGATTTGTGCCTAGGTTTTTGAGATTGTTAGTCGAGCACACATTTATTTGTTTTAAATTACTGTTTGAGCGAGTATTTGACAATGCATGCTATTTATATACTATCTACTTTTTAAGATCTCAAGTATGGTCTACTTTTGTATAGGGGCCCAGGGCATCAAAAATCTTAAGATTTCTCTGGGCCTCAAAGGACATAGATAAAGAAAATGCACTAGTACACCAATAACGGGAGAATTCCTTTCTATTTTACAATTTTTTTTTAATGAACCTTAATATTCAAATAACAATATAACCAATCATTAAAAAACTTTTACAAGTCTAATGTCAGTTTTGAATACCATGGAGAACACGTTATTGCCTTTATTACATGTTCGTTATAAATTTAGACCATTACAGTCATGCAAGATGACTAACATGATGACATCCTAACCAGTGGCGCACACAAGAGGGATGTCCAAAAGGTCCGGAAACCCCCCAAAGCCCTTGAGATTTTTTCGATTGATGATTATCCTATGCATATAACGTAAAATTTAATTAAGTATCTGTAATTAACAATTTATTTTATTAATGAATGCTAATAATTTATTCAATAATTTATTTTTTACTGTTTTTTGTTAGCAAAAGCGACAAAATCAGAAGAATCAATTGATGTTGTCTTGAGGTATAATAGGTTTTGGGGGACTTTCGACCATGGACCCCTCCTTTAAAATTTTTTGTGTGCGCTACTGATCCTAACACATTACTCAAACTAACTAACTACCATACTTTGCACGACAATAAAACAGCGAAGTACACAAGAAGAGTTGGGAGTTCAAAAGCCTCAAAGACCAACAAATTTTTAATTTTTACCATAAAAAATATTCATCAGCTGTTCCATCTATTTGCTCTTTAGAATGCAACTTCTTCCCATAAGAAATGTTTGTGCGCCACAGCAGTAAAATATAGCACACAAGACAAGAAATTCAATTGAATTAATCGAAGAAATGAAATAAAGATTGACGAAAATGAGCCTCAATTGTTTTTTCGCTTTAGGAACCAAAAGGCGTGCCTTTTTCTTTGTTTAAATGATTATAGAAGAACAAGTGAGAGAGGGAATGTCACGACAAAGAAAATTCCTCTACTCCAAAATGGGAAAAACGAAAGGAACTCGTTTTGATAGCCAATCTCATCAACTCCAGAAACAGATTTCAACATTTTCTCGTAATAAGTTTTTATCTTGGCGTTGCATTAACTCCCAACACACACAAGACAACATACCTGATGCGCAACAATGACAAGAGATATAGCATACCTCTGAACAAGGCGAGGGGTATCTCCAGAGCACATCACCACGAATACAGGCCTCATTAAAGTAATGACACCAGGAGGGCTCTAAATCGTGCACGTGCATTCTGTTTCAATCTTAGCTCGCCATCTTTCACCCAAACACAAACACCGAAAAAAGAAAAGAACACGAATCATGTGGAATCCTCTTTCCAAATCAAGTTCTACAGATATTCCACCCTGTGTAAACCAAAAGCGATGGGAAGAGCAGACGAATGGATGGAACGGGGTGGTGGAGAATGTGGAATATTGCAGCACATGATATGGATTTTTAATGCGGACGAATCCTTTCCGCGTGACGGAAAATACAAATGAGAACATTTAGAAGGAAAGAGAGAGAGGGGGCAAAAAGTGTCTTTTGGTACGTGCCCAGATGGGTTTTAAATCCCATTCTGGGGGAAAAACCTCGGCAATCGGGAATAATAGACTTGGAAGGGAATCGAATCCCTGATGAATGGTCAGAAGGAATAGGAACTGTCATAAAGAAAAAAGAACGGGGAAAGTAACATAAAAATATCTCCAGACATTAGGGCACCCTATCGCCGACCTCAAAAACAGCGAGCGGTAAGGAAATATTAATGCGCAATATAGCGGACAGACAAACTCGCACATTCAATCAGGAAAAGTGCAATTTGTTCTGAACGATAGATAGTGGGGAATGGCCGTTTTGAGTATATTCCGAAGTAAGAACAGATAGACAGCGCAATGCACTTAAAACTCGCCATCTCTTCACCCACCCCTCTATCGGGGAAGAACAAGTAAGCAGAAGAAATACCAGAGATTCACGAAGGAGATTGAGTTATGCAGTCCGCCCTTAGTAGGGGGGCAGAAGCGGCGTCAAGATCCCTGTAGGGGGACGATAAATCTTATCCCCCTCTCCCACTCAAAGGCACTCGGGCAGATTGGCCATCCTTTGGATACCAAAAATCGCTCATCTTGCTTTGGATACTAACGTCAGGAGACGTAGCAGTAAATTCCGCCGTTTGGGGTCTTACCATTTACTGCTTGCTTGGCAGCAGACAAACATCGTAATCTTCCCTGTAATTATGAAGAAAGCCTTGTCGTAGAGTCCTCCACCTCTCCCCCCTTCCTCTCTAAATACGCCACGACAAATAGAAATGACTTTTTAGACCCCCTCCTCTCTCTCCCCATTTAACTTATTCCACTTTACGAGGCTATTAAAGTAAAAACCAAGGTCGTAACTTCAATGAGGAAAACTGATTTCGTATTTAATAGGCCATATTACTGTCACGTGGAAAAGAAACGAAAGGGAACCCGGAGTAATGAATGGAGGACTGGTTCAATTTGCAAATGAATTGGTTTAACTAGAAAGTGCTGTCTTATAGGTTGAAACTTGTAGAAAAGAAGAAGGATGGATTTATTTATATTCATTTATTCATTCACTCTCCGTATCCTTAATCTGATGAGACTTTTAAAACTCGGATAGAAGAGAATGTTTTACGACGCTTTCCATCTTCCAATTGCGACTAGGATGTAAAGCCAGCGCGGACTGGGATGAGAGTTTACGTCTTCGGCTTCAAAAGTAACGTAACAGTTAATAAGAATTAAAAATTGTCGGCAATAAAGTTCTTTATTACAAAAATAACTCACTTTCTTTGTCAAAAGTATGGCGAGTCAACCTAAATAGAGCCTCCAGTTTAACGACTCTTCCCATAAAGTTATCGCTATTTCCCTTGTTTTATTCTCACATAAAAACATGCAATATTAATTATAAGTGCAACGATTCCATCTACACATCAATGAAAAGCGAAGTAAAATGTTTAATGAATAGAGAATCGGAGGCATACACAGGGGGGCGGGTGGGGGGTCCTGGGTTCAGACCCTCCATAACCCTTGATTTTTTTACGATTGATTATAATTTTATGTATATAGTTCGTAAAATTTAATTCGTACTTGTTATTGATTAAATTAAAGCTAATTATTTATTCAATAATTAATTTTTTACTGTTTTTGTTCCCGGAAATCGACAAAAGAATATGTTAGGCGGTGTGTTGGAGTAATGATACGAGAATAGGGGACTTAAGCGCGATCTTGGATCCCACCCCCAAGACAAATTCATGTGTATATCACTGGAGATACAGTACAACGTCGTTTATCCGAACGTTTATTATTTGGACCAAAGTCCGGATATGTTTTCGAATATGCAATATGTTCAATAGTTGTTTCGCGTGAGGCCAAAAGTGAGGGAAAGCAACAACAACGAAAGTAGCAAGGGTCCATCAAATGCTGAAGCGTTTTCTCTGTTAGAGACAGCTAAGAAGTGGTAAGAACAATATTTAGAGTGTTGTCCTACTCAACTACTGCTGCTCAAGAGAATCATAAACCTTTCAGCGAAATCAGGAAGTTGTACAATGGCACAGCAAAAAATAAGGGATTATTTTCCATAATAAAGGTAAAATTGCGACAGTTTGCACCCATTTTGCTTTTTCTTCAAGCACGTTTCCTGCATATGATCAGTTTCAGTATTTGTATAGTGTCCGGTTTCATATACTGCATGGATCGCATTCGGTTTTCGGTTATCCCAACAATCGCGTATCCGAACGGTCTCCGGTCCCAATTGATTCGGATAAACGACGTTCTACTGTAATATGCTTTTTTTTCTCAGATAATATTTGCAGATTATATACAGTGCATATGAAGCCCTTTGTAACATAACCATTCTGGAAAACGAATATCTTTCAAGTTTTCGGCAGATCACATCAGAATTCTTTTTTAATTAATTCATCGGAATTCGTTACTGTATTAATATAATTGAATATTATAACTTCAGAATAATAATGAATAAGAATGTTAGTGAGAACAAGAATATTTAAAAAATGTATGAGAAAAAAAAAGCAGGAATTCTGTAATAATTAATATTGGAATCTAAAAATAACTACAGAATAAGAATAAAATAAGATTTGAATAAAATTGTAAAACAAACTTTAATAACTTTTAACAAAGTAAAATAAACAAAAAGAAAAAACTTAAATATTATGTCATAGAATACGAATGAGATTCGATTCTTACCGAATAGAATATTATTCCACATTGGTGGCTACATAAGGCATGTTGAATTTGATGGGCCATTTAAAGTAAAACAGAACCGCTTGCTCAAAATAATACAGAGTTCGGATTAGAATATGAATTTTTAGGTATACAGAAAGAAATAAGTGACATGTTACAACATAATTAACGCCATGCTGCTCACCACCGAATCGCTCACAACAAAAGAGTTCGTTGCCACTAACATTCTGTTAAAAATGCTTCGATGACGATAAAATACATAATAATATCAACGGGAGAAAAAAAAAATCAGAACTGCAATAGAGAAATGTTTATATTCCCTGGTGGCATTTATGAAATTAAAAAGTACTCATGAACTAGAAAATTCTGGAACTTTTCACTTTCTTTTCGAAAAAGCAGATCTCAAGTTAATTAGAAATTACATAATTACCGTTGTACAAATATTAAATTTCAGATGGAACTGGATTCGGTTAATTGGAAATTTGTTGAAATAAATATCAATGGTGATCTCAAGATAAATTTTGTAGCAATGATAAATTAGATCCCTTTTATTTAAATTCTGATTTTTTCCCTGGAGAAACAAAAGAATAATTTAAGAGGGGAGGGGGGGGGGACTAACATAAAAACCAACCTTTTTTTTTGAAGAAATTATCAGCAAACTAAGTATTACATTCAAATATAAACAAAAATAAATCATCGGGGATTCAGCATGCCTTAATCATCAAAATACGAAATGTAATATTTTATTCACAAACAAAAACGATTTGATTTTTTCAGAGCCTAAACAAACTTTAAAGTTAGAATCTTGGAAAGCTTTCAACAACAAAAAACACATAGAACGGAGAAAAGAAAAATGTATACACGGTCGTTAAAAGCAAATTTAAAGAATCTTACTCTTTCACAGAAAGTATGTTAATGGGGAAAGTTTTGACATAAGTCAATTTAGAAAATGTGAGAGCGAACAAAGTCCCATGCTTCCATCAGAGCTGCACAACCTAAAGGTATTAGCTATCGGAAATATGGTTGTGCATCAAGAGATAATTCAATAAAATCTCCCATCTTTAATCCTCCATTTGGCAACATGGTCCACCCATGGCCTTGGAGATAAGGAATAAGAGAGAGAGAGAACACAAGCGCCATTTTCTCTTTCCTATTCGGTTTGCGAATATTTTAAGGAATATAACGCTCTTAGAAACTAGAAAGGAATTCGTAGCCTGGATCGCGGCCAAAGTCAAGGCAAACATCATTTCTTAAGGCAATTCCCTGGATCGGTGTTCAACTATTATTAAACGTTCTGCAAGTTCTCGAAAAGGAAGAGATAAATATGATATTTTTTATTTTTTAATGAATCAAGGTCCAAAAAAAAATATTTTAAAAGAGTGTTTGTAAATGATGAGCTCTAAATCAATATATATATATATATATATATATATATGTATGTATGTATATAATCAAAATTTCTCTACAAGAGAGAGATGAATTACATGATTAATACTTAAAAGAATATTAATTGCTAGATAACAAGACAACAGAATTTAGAAGGAGATATGAAAGATTGAAATAACAGAGTAAAATATAAAAGAATGGATGCTTCAGTATTATCAACATTGCTGACTTAGGACAGCTTGTATACATAAAATTTTCTTTAAAAAAATCCTTCTGTATAAAAGTGGGGTTGAACATGTTTTTTGGCCAGCCAACCTTCCCCCTTTTTTCTGTTAATAATACCGAGCAAATACCAATTGGAAATAATGGATAGGAAATCTAAATCCATTATAAGGAAAAGGTAACTTACCCAAAAATTGCATACTGAAATGCAGAGCCCGCGCTAAATCTGAGTACAATAAACAAGTTATTGCCAGATTCTGGAACCAAATACAATTTCAAAACAAAGCAAAGGCTGAAAAATAGCACTTAGCAAAAGTATGAAAAGAATAGAAATAATAAAATAAGAAATGTAAACATACTACCATTATCTTAGAGACTCTTAATATGGTTTAAAAGATATAATATATTCTAAAAAAGTAATTTTATCTAAAACTAGAAACTAGGGGTATTTAAAACTATCTAGGAAGAATAATAAATCTATAATATAAACCTTTTAAAACTATGGAAATTTAATCCTTACTATTTAGAATTTCATTATTTAAATATCTATTAATAAAATTAATTGTGTAGTTTTGAATTAAACAGTATTTAGTAAAATGTTTATAATTTATATTTTTTTCTGATTTATTAGAAACTAGAAATTTATTGCGTAGTGTATAATTAAGAACAATATTTCTGAATATAGATACATGCACATTACTCTCCTAATGCGGTACTTTTATAATATTGAAATTAAAGGCTTCTCGTTTATCATAAATATTAGTAACTATTTTATAATCTTTTAATTTAATTTCTATATCAAGAAAATATGCTTCGTAACTGTTACTATTTGTCTGTATTAAATTAAGATATTGTGGATAAAAATTAATATTAGGTATAAAGTTGGAAAGAATGAAAAGAATAGAAATAATAAAATAAGAATTGTAAGCATACTACCATTATCTTAGAGAATATATGATAATATGATTAAAAAGTTATAATAAATTTTTAAAAAGTAATTTTATCTTAGAGACTCTTAATATGGTTTAAAAGATATAATATATTCTAAAAAAGTAATTTGATCTAAAACTAGAAACTGGGGGGTATTTAAAACTATCTAGGAAGAATAATAAATCTATAATATTAACCTGTTAAAACTATAGAAATTTAATCCTTACTAATTAGAATTATTTTATTCAAATATCTATTAATAAAATTAATTCGGTATTTTTGAATTAAACAGTATTTAGTAAAATGTTTATAGTTTTTTTTATTTTTTCTGATTTATTTGAAACTAGAAATTTATTGCGTAGTGTGTAATTAATAACAACATTTCTGAACATAGAAACATGCACATTACTCTCCCAATGTTGCGCCTCTGGTTGTTGCACCTGCACTAATTTTAATTTCATTTTAGAGCACGACAGCAAAAATAGAATTGTTTAATGGTTTTGCCGTTCTTTATATATATATATATATATATAAGAGGCGCACACGAGTGGGGTGTCCTGGGGATCCCGACACCTCCCAAAGCCCTTGAATTTTTTTTTATTAATGATAACCCTACATATTTATATAACGTAAAATTTTTTCAAGTACTTGTAATTAACAATTTGTTTTATTAATTAATGCTAATTATTAATTCAATAGTTTATTGTTTACTGATTTTTGTTAAAAAAATTGACAAAATCAGAAGAATCAATTGGTGTTGTCTTGAGGTATGATACGATTTAGGGGAAATTCGACCATGGACTCCCCCGTTGAAAAAATTTTGTGCGCGCTACCGGCAACAACACACGAACAATGAAATATCTTAAGACACGACAAAACAGAAAAATGAGAGGAGGATGTGGATGTGGAATATAGTAGAAGCATTTTGTGGGGTGAATAAAAGAATCTGCATCTCAAGCTGACAACCTAATGAGACAAATACATGGAATATTGCATATTAGATTAAATTTAACATACATTTGTAAACGTAAACAAATGTTTGCTGTCTTACAACTGCCATATTCTTGACTAGGCTAGTTTTGACAAACTAGCTCTTATGGCAACCAATGCAAGTCAAGATGTGGCAGGTGGGGCTTGGGTCACAGTGTAATTCGGACACAAAGGGTCCGATCAGATCCGCCACATGCCGTTCAGATCGAGTGTGTCCACTGCGAAGCCCAGCAAGAATCATTGCATCTTGCCTACTGCTTGTCCCAATCAAGCCAGCACTAGGAAGTCATACTACTTCCTTCCTACTACTCATGTTAGGGGACTTGCCTCCAAGAAGAACTGATATCTTGTTTGACCCGTGTAGTGGTTTAACGTCGCGATCTAAAGCACCCCAGAGGGTATTGGTGATGGATCTGGTAATTTTGAGCCACTGTCACATGATGAGGCACTAGGTCACTTAAACTGGTACGACACTCTCCAAACTTCCCCACTGTACCAAAGGACTCTGAGCCTAGACAGACTAAACGTGCATCAGTCTCTCCACAAGCAGTTATTAATACCGTGAAGATTGTTACCAAAACTTAATTATACCTATAAAGATATACGTAAATGAATATATTTGATTTAATCTATTTAACTGAATTAACATTATCGTTCCATAATGCATAGGATCCACTTCCAGGTTAGTTGCTTAAAATTAATATCAAACTCTTGTACAACAGGAGACCTGAGTGACTTAGTATTTTTGAAATATAGTAAGTTGACGAGTACATTAAGATAGAACTGAATTTAATAGGCAGAAACCTATATTGTTACGCACAAATGTCTTTCGTCAAATCAGCCATGGCATTCTATCAAACCTATGATTGGATGTGTACCAACTAGACTAAACTGGACACCCCCCGAAGCCTTTTAACTTCAACCACTAAAGGGTAGATGATATACTATAATAATTTCGACTCCAGAACTGCAAACACTACTTAGGATTCCCGTTTACTTGTAGCGAATAAGTGGATCGTATACCAAGTATATATAATATTTTACTGCATAAAATTTCAAAGCCATGGTTGTTTCTCAGGAAGATCGTTTTTGCTTATTATGATAAAAAATTCACTAAAATTAAAAGAATAAATAATCGTTCTCTTAAAACATAACAATTATATAAAATGTAGTTTGGGTATGTTTAGTTCATTTATTAAGGACTAAATAATGGTACAGAAGTAAGCTTTGATTCAAAACCCCGTACTGCAGAGACTCTCCATTGAATAGGTGTTTATTAACGTCACACTATAAAGTAACACGAGGGCTATGGGCGACGGACCACGTCATTTTGAACAATGGTCAAGTGACGTGGACGATACCTTGTGGAGTTCACCCCATCTCGAAACTACCACACCACGCCAACGTGAGGACTTCGAACCTCGACAGAGATTTAACGTGCTTCAGCTCCTCTACATGGCGGGTCTTCATTGGCAATAAGACCGGAACTCATGGCACGTCGGCCACGAGTTCGTGATCAAAACCAATAGACTATTGTGTCCACAAAGACTCTCTAGAACAACGATACTCAACCTGCGGCTCGTGGGCCGCATGTGGCCCAACGGGCTTTTTTAAATGGCCCATTGCTCTAAGAAATTCATTTATTTAGGAAAATTTGGAGGCTAATCCTTTGTTAAAAAATTAAATATATATCAATTTTGCTCTTTGCTATTGATGTCGTTGTTTGTCGTTACTTGTGCCACCTGTCTGACGTAGTCAGATGGAGGCCAACGAAATTCCTCATGGCAACGGGCTAAGATCTACGCCTGTCGTTAGCCTAAGCTTTGAGACCACATGAAGGTGACAGTACGATTTTGCTCGGTACAACATGATAGAGGACGACACCGTTCGGACCCACTGATTTAACGAGCACGTACTCCGTGTGTACTCGGAGGGTTTTGGGTGGCATCGAAACCAGGCGTTCCGGTCTGGAGTCCAATGCTCTAACCACTGGGCTACCCACGGCCTTGGTTGATGTCGTATGGGTGTGAATTGATATCCCCCCCCGATTAGTAATAATAGACAACAGTGGAGCAGCGACCATTTTATGAGTGAAACTAATTTTTAACTATCTCTCATATCATGCAAGCGAAAAATATTCGAAGAAAATTGATTGTTTCAAGACGATTGGGAAGTTGGCTATTTTGTAGTGAAAAAACAAGCATAATTCAGTAATTGCTTGATTTGTCACGAAAGTGTCAAACTTTCAATGACACTTATCCTCGAAGATCTCTTTCAATATGTGATAAATAGGCTTTCTTGAATAATCTTAACAACAACAAAAAAATTGTTCTGTGAGTGGTAATGTCACAGCGATAACAAAGGCTCCCAATGAAATTTGTTATATCATTGGTAATCATATGAAACCGTTAACTGATGCAGAAATTGTGGAAGAGAGATTCTTAAATGCTTCCAATATAGAAACATTCAGTGACAAAAATAAAAGATATAAAAAAATTAATTAAAAAAAGCAAAATAGGAGTTTTTATATTTTAATCAATTTCAACAATTTAAATTTTCTATGTTATTTTGGTCTTAAAGCATTTCTCTCCACCCTTAATCCTCATGTTGCGGCCCACGTAAAATAGTCATCATATGTATGCGGCCCAGCAGGAAAAAAAAAAGGTTTAGTACTCCTGCTGTAGAAGGTATCATACCTAAATTACAAGTTTTACGTTACACATTTCAACTGTTTCAACGTCAAAAAACTAGCCATTACTATTATCAGGATGAGAATTCAAAATCCATTAAATAGGACATTTCTCCCAGAGCACGAAATGGTGATTTAGAATATCTGGACTATGAAGGGGGGGGGGGTGGCTCCGAAAGTTATTGTATAGGATCTTTTTTATGAGCATGAACCCATTATTTTTTTGAGCAAGACAGGTAAAAGTAGACAGAGACCAGACCGACTAAAACTCAAAAATATTTACAAAAGACAAAAACAGATTAGCAAATACCAGGGGAAAAAATTTTATGCGAATTCTTCTAAAAGTTTTCTTTTCTATATAAAAAAAATGAAATGGAGGGAGTTCTTTTAAGATTCTTTCGTATTAAACAAAAATGCAAGCACAGTATTCGGAATTCAACTCTTGATCTTTTCGAGTTGTTGTTTACTTGTGACTTCCGATTTATTTTTTCGTTGAAACTTTTCGATTTAAATATTAAATTTCAGTTTTTTTCTCTCCCAAGATTAGCTTACGAGGAAACGAAAGAAAGAAGGGGGGGGGGGGGGGGTCAAGTCGTACCTCAGAAGTAAAAATCCTAATACATATAAAGCTCACACTCTAGAGTTTATTTTGAGAAATAGTTATTTCGAGAAGGCCGCGATTTCTATCAACAAGAAAAAAAGTTTAAAAAAAAGAAAAGAAAACATTTTAAGCACATAAAATGGTGAAATATAACAATAAAAAACCTGTTAATAATCAAACAAAATACAGATAAACACAAAGATGGACGAATAGAGAGTTTATTATTCAAAGAGGATAAGCAATTCGAATCCCCACTTTATAAAACTTCTTAATATTTTTCATAAAAATGGAATAATCACTCTTTAAATATGACTTAAAACACATAAATTTTTTTTAAAAAAATTAAGTTCAAATAATTTATTACATTTTAAAATTATATATTGGCTTTTTCCAAGTATACTTCCCCCCCGCCCCCTATACAATAGTGTGATAATCTAAAATTGATATTCCTTAGAAAACTAAAATCCAAACTAAATTCGGCCTAATGTGAAAAAGCCACCAGAATAGAGTGTGATCCAGAATAGAGCCAATCCGAGAGCAGGGGCACACTCGATACTAACGTTAATAGTCACGCGGGGTAACTGAGTCACCCCAATCCTTTTTTAAAAATTATTTTTACTGTGCACGGCAAATCAATATTTTAGTGAATAATTCAATTAGGAGAAAGTATATACTTACCTACTTTTAAGGCCTGTTAAATTTTTCTTTGATAAAATGTCAATCAAACTGAACTATGAATTTTCAAATGTGCATGACTTTAATAAAGGACATAAATCACAGACACCTTTCGCTAACATTACAGGTGTGTTATTAGTAGGCAAAACTGTCATATTCTGTTCCAAGTTTATTGTAGCTTTATTGTCCTTAGATGATCGACAAACAGCATGTTGAACTTTCTTACTATTGTCTTTTATACAATTCGCAGTGTCTTTTGTGGTGCACTTGTGGGTTCGTATTTTTTTTTTTTTTTTTTGATGGAGTTCTTCAGGTAGCATTTGAAAATTTTCCTTTTAACTCAAACGTTTCATGTGTTCATCGCTTTTCTCAAAATTTACTTTCGCTATCACGATTCGCATTATGATCAGTTTCAACTTCCTTCAATAGAGATCACAGAACAAAAATGGTCGCGCGGGGAACTCAGTTAAAACAACTACCTACCGAATTTAGCCGAATTAAAATATTAAATTTTGCAGCATCTCGATTATTCGACGAATTTTCACAACCGATATACACATAGACTTTTTTTTTTCACATTTAGAACAGCTTTTACGGGTAAAGTATGAAAATGAAAGTCTGTATAATTACATATCAGAGTTAATTGATTCTACAGATCATATAGGTATCTATGCTTTAAAATCTTGTTGGGAAAAGTGTATTGAAGCAGATGGAGCCTATTTTGCGTAAATAAATAGATTCCGAAAAAAAGATATATTCAGTTTTATATATTCACCTAAAAATATCAGACATTTCATACGCAACAACCTTACAGAAAAGTTAAACCTATAACAAAAGAAATTAAATTGCCTGATCTGGTTAAAGGGTTGTAAATATGTTGCTTTGGTTATACCCTCAAATGAAAAATTAGCAAGTGATGCTTATTCTTTTGCAGAGGCTGGATGAGCAAAAGTTTGGAGAGGGGATGCCAACTCAGATCTTGTCCTTTTAAATTAGACCCAGGTTCACACAATTACGAGGTTCATCACCATTAATATTCGTGTAGTTTCAGATCTAGACGTAAATCAAAATCAAGTCAAACCAGAAAGAAACTATATAGAACAAGTTCATCCTTCAAACCGTAAAAAAAAAAAAAAAAAAAAAAAAAAAAAAAAAAAAAAAGGGATCTAAAAATTAGTCGCCACATGCGGGATGGGATCTGAAAACGGGAAATCGTTAATCCTGTGATCAGGACAATGGAATAAAATTATTAAATTATTGTGTTGTCATCGGTCCTGGACAAGTGAGCAAAATTTCGAATTAATCTTATCTTTTAAATAGGGTAAAAATTGAGTTCAAAGATTCCGTTACATACAAGTGAAGCTTATAGAAGGGTGTTAAAAACTAAAGCGCCGAATATGAATGTTCTTTCTGCACACCCACCAACGATCACATTCGATGACGCGGTGAGGTAAAAAAAAGGAGGTGGGGGGGATTAAGTTATCCAAAATACAGGCGAACATCCTAAATCTTTACACTTCATTAATTCGAAATAATAATAATCAGAGAGAAAAGAGAAAACGCTCTCCAGAAAATAAGAAATTCATTTCCGCGCGAAAAATGTGCGGGGTATAAAGGGATTCTTCTTCCCCACTCACTTGGGTGAATATTTAATGCACAGAGGTAGGAAGTGCTTCATGTAATATTTAAGCGGATATTCAAATTCGACTTAGGTGGTGAAGGCAGCGCCTAATAATTAATGCACCCGCGAGAGGAGACAGAAAAAGTGGAACACAAAGTGCAGACATGTCAACACTATTCCCTGTCTTCAGAATAAAAAGGAGAATGCCTGCACTTTTAATACCTGGTGGTGTTAGGCTTAAGCAGCTCAAAAATGAATTTGCAGAACGGTTCTCAATGCATTATACAGTGGAACACACAGAGAAAAAAATTGGACATTTAGGACAAGAGAATAACTAGTACCTTAACTAAACTCAACGAAGAATTGAAAATAAACGCAAGAGAAAGTAAGGGACAATGTACGCGAGAGTTAGCGTACAATGGCATTGACGCAGCGAAAAATTTCTGAAACATTGATAAGTTTAATTAGTATGGCTTCACAAAAAGTCGAATTAGCGAACTAATACGGTTATTGACGGAAAAGATTAACTAGTATTGTTCTGTATAATTAACGCTCAAAAAAAAAAAAACAGCCAAATAATACTGCTCGTATTCAAGAAAGGTTTGGTTAAGATTATATATAGTTGTAACCTGTCGCCGCGCTCAAAAAGCGCAAGCACCAGAACCCAGAATCACACGAGAAAAAGATTTGGAGTTTAAATATATGCCTCAATTCTCATTTATCATTGGCCGAAAAATTTTCTATGCGAAACGCCAAACACAAATAACCCCAAATTCGGGTAGTGCGAGATAGAAATAGATTTAAGATCCTCTCGCCTTACGATTGAATTTTTTTCGGTAGGACAGGTGGTTAACTTTGCTTCAAATTTAAGGTGAACTAACAGATTTATATTTTTAAACATAGTCGGCTCCGGTGGCTTAGAAGTAGCAGGCCCGCTTCGTGCCACCATTTAGGGACTTGCTGTGTCTTTAAAGGCTAAGATGCTGCCCCATTGGGAAAAAAAAATTTTAACTTTCTTTTAATACAAACAAATCCTAAAAATACGTAATGTAAGTATAAGAAAAAATTTACTGTGTGTGTGTGGATGTAAATCCCACATGTCGCTATTTAAAGACAAGATACATAGAAATTATATAACTAGAAATTCTTTTATTTTCACTCCCATATCGGCAAAAATTAATTATCAAAGTAAGAATACTAATTAATAAGCCATAATTTAAGAATTAACAAATACCTAAAACAAAATACACAAAATACCATTTACATCATATCCAGTTACAACAATTCTCTTTTATATAAACAAAACCCACCAATAAGTATACTTTATTTTAATTGGAGAAATCGTCGATTCGAGAATTGCCTTTTTAAAATAATTAATTACAACGAAGCGGCACACTGCGGAATGAATTTTTTAAAAATCAAACCTTGAGAAGAGATAAATTGAAATGAGCCCAAGAGAGAGAGAATATTCGTTACCTGTAAAGAAGAAAACAATGCATTAGTACTCTGATAATAAAACAAAAGCACACACAGAAAACAAACGAACGAATAAAAGACGACATAAAATTTACTCTAAAATGGTTAATTTAACATATATAGTGTATGTATATACACACACACACACATTTTATATTGTTTGGTTCAGAAAGAACAACAATAAAGCCCAATAACAAAATACAAACATTCGCAGGGCGAGTCAATAAGTAAACAAAATAAAATGCGGCAAAGTTATATTTCTCAGTGTTTACATTTGGAAGTCATTTTTTTCGGAACAATGTTTATGCATTCTATGCGTTTCAAAATATCTTTCAACCATGAAATGAGTTAGTAGAAATTGCATATGTTGCCACATCTGTCGGAAGATTGGATAAGTTTTATGCAATTTTAAAATGAATGGATGAATTGATATTGAAAGAACAAGGGAAACAGTAGCACTTCCAAATGCTTAAGCTAAAGTTGCGAATGAACAGGTGCAAAGGGCCTATCCACGTTTTTCCTAACAATTCTCTTGGGGAATTACTTTGCCCGGCTAGCTCAGTTGGTAGAGCCCGAGCCTCTTAAATCTGGAGGTCTTTGTTTCGTGCCCCACGTTGGGCGCCAATGTAATGATGGTTGGGTTTCCACAACCTTTAGTGTACGAGAGTTAGGAAGAAAACTAGCCAGAGTCAAAACAACACAATTTATTTACTATTATCAACAATGACACAAATTCAACAACCCAAATTAAGAAATGCACCAATTGATAAGTATGGGAGTATCAGCGAAGTAGACGAGATAATTGGAGATATAATAATAAATCGGGTCACTTACCCTTAGCACTTCCAGGCAATACACCTTCTTATATTTGAAGATAATTTCTAAATTAATCCAACCCAAACCGACCGAATCCAATTTAACAACCAATTGACTAAATCGATAATCTTAATATTAATCATATAATCTACGAAATGCTCTGGTATAGCTTTACGTTAATCTTCACAGCTATCATTTATATTCTAACCTCTCTCCCTCGAACCTGAAAGCTAATACTTAAATACATGACAAAATTTACATTATTCGCGTCTTCTTCTTCGGGAGGATATTTTCAATTAAATAATAATTAAAGAAAGAAATTCTCCAAGAGGATTATTAGGAAAAAAGCGGATAGACCCGTTAGACAGTATGGCTAAATGTATCTCAAGATATCACCCAAGAAAATACCCAGGATTCTAGACCTCTAAAAAGGGTTCAATAACTACAAGAGAGAGCGGGAAGAAAAGGCATTCAAATTCGCAAAAAAGAACATTTTTTTTTGTTTAACAATAGAAAATTAAAACCCCAAACCAGAGAGTTCCAGGCTATGAAATGCAAGTTTTTCAAACTACGGAGAAATATTTTACTGTCAATGATTAACGTATAAGCAAAAAGCGCACACAGCTCGTCAGTACGTGGGGAAATGAATGAAAAATTTTAACCAAAATTCGACGCCACGTTGCTTTTACTACATTTGCGTTCCCGCGGTAACCAAAGTGGTCACAGTCACGGGTTCGAAACTCAGTGCAACTGACAATCGGCTGTTGCACTTTAAATCCGTCTAAGGTCAAAGACCTTCGTAGGTATGACGTGAAAGTTTGGAGAGGTGTTCTGCCAGCTCAGGTGCCGTCCTCCTTACTTGACCGTGGTTCAAAATTTCGGTGTCCATTAACCCATGTGTTTTCAGAGCGCAACGTAAATTAAAATTAAATCAAATATTCAGTGGCGTAACGTACACCTACGCAACTCCAGCATCGCGGGAGAGGAGGGGGCAAAGCCTGATTGATGCAAAGTACGTGCCCTTTGTAAGATCAGGCTTGCGGCCCAGAACCTAACTATGCAGGGGAGTCCTGATATTTCTCATTACGCCACTACAAATATTATTACATTTGCCTCATAGCCAACCGCATCGATTTGGTTAGATGACAAATGAATTACAATTCACAAATTTACTATGTATTTCCGACCCAAATTTAGATAGAGGAAGTGCAGGTGTCTTCTTTATTTCTCCAAGCAGAGAGCATGAGTACCATACAATTCCAGTAGGGATAATCGCATCCAACTACACATGCAAACTCATTGCTATTAAGAGTACATTGGAGATTTTCCTATCTAAAAGCTTCCATGAACCCAGCGGCATTATCGTCTTCACAGACTCAAGATCCACACTGCAAGCCATCCAGAAGGGTAAGTGCCAAATCAGCCACAAAATCCTCCAATCAAATCGACAAAATCATCACAGAAAAGAGATCCTGCACGCTGCAATGGATACCAGCCCTCGTAAATATCCTCGGCAATGAGAAAGCCGATGGACTTGCCAAAGAATCCGGAGCTTACTCAAAATCATCTAACCTCACGTCCCTCATCGACGCCAATGCAGTTGCCAGCCGAAAACTAATCAACAATAATTTTAAATATTTCATCCCGGCTCTAAATAGTAACCGTATAATAGCATCGATAATAACTCGCCTTAAAACAAAGCACGTAAAAGGAATGAAAATCTCAACTGAAGAACAAAGAAGTTACACAAATCATTGCCCAAACTGCCCTAATATTCACCTGTCTTAACAACATATCCTCAGCTGTCCAGCAACACAAGCGTCTTTTCAAGGTCAGCCCAAACGACCCATCTTCTCTGGTAAAGCTGTTGAGGTTATCGAAGCTGTCTTCGACAGCTTCGGAGCGCCCTAAAGATTCTTTTTTTATCTTATGAATCTGCACATCATGAACACGCCAACCACAATAGCTATATATAATTAAAGTGGTACTATATATATAGAAGTATGTTACAGAGAAGTTGTTTAACAATGTACTAAATTCATGACGGTCAGATGATAATATAAACACGTGTTCTGCATTGAATTCAAAACGGACAATAAACTAGCTTGTACTTTTTATTGTATTTGTAAAAATTAGGTAAAATTTCAAATTGCATAGTTGGGTAAAGATGCTCAAAAGTTATAAAAAGAAATTTATGCAAAAAGATTTTAAAATTAAAAAAAAAAGTTTTGTTTTATCTGTGTACTTTTAAATAAAATGACAAATATAAATTTGTTTTAAAAAAAAAGCTTCCGTAAAAAGCGTAATTTGGCAACAAAGAAGTGCATGAACTGATTTGCTGAAAATAGATAATCACATTTATCGTGACTATGACGTCACATATGTTTTAGAACTTGATTGGCTAAAAACATTTTATGTGATTATGACGTCACATGAATTTAGTCCATTAAATAAATATCCTTTCTTTTCCGGATTGCTCGAAAAATCTTCACGTATTGCGCGATATAAGCTTATTAATAAGAGTTATTAATAAGTTTAATTATAAGAGTTATTAATTTACTCTAATGTAGCCAATGTCAAGATGAACTCTTTGGAATACACTCGCATCTCATGCGACACGAATAGGAAATTGAGACCTTCTAATTAAATAAAAATTTAAAAGTGGTGTTCATGCACCTTTCTTTTGAAACTCGGAGTCCGACTTTACTAGCTACAACGATCCAGCACAATTGGTTATGTGTTTGAAATAAAAGTAAGAAACTAAATGAAGGTACCAATAGGGGGGAGGAGCGAAACGTCGCATGTCACACAAAACGCTCAATTAATTCGGTTGTCATCCGCGCAAACGTTTTTAATGGGTTATTTCACCATTTTTACGCGTCTACATCAAAGGAGAGAGAGAGAGAGAGAACGAAGAATAAAAAAATCCCTTTTCGGAGAAAACGTTATTATTTTCTGCTTTAATTTACTTAGGTGAGTCCCACAGGGGGCAGGCTCTTCCACACACCCTAACTCTCGTCGAGTAAAGGAACGGGAACGAAATATAATAGCGTTGTGAAGCGGCACAGGTCTTGCAGAGAGAGATTTTTAAAATCTCTTTCCATATCTCTGCGAGAAAAGAAAATTCTATTAAAAAAAAAGTAAACGCGACCATAATAAGGGGAAGAAGAAAATTAGAAAGAAATTATTACAAACTCTGGCGCAAAAGAAGATGTCGGGGTAAAAAAAATAATAAATAAACAAAATAAAAATTCTTTTTTTAAAAAAAAGAGCGCGCTTTTCTGCGTCCCTTTGGAATGGAAGAACAGAACTTTTGTCGGCAGTTACGGTTTTTAAAAATGCGACTAATTTACAAGTACATGATCTGATTCTTTTTTTCTTCTTTCTCACGGAAAACGAATACGCTTTGTTGACATAAATATCTAAATGCCACTGGGGAGCTCGAAGGAAGATGGTGATTTTCTGTGGGGGGGAAAAAGGACTTTTTCCCTCTGTATTAATTTTTAAGAAGATAACGACGTTCCTACCCCGAAAATGGGCCTGGAGTGGTTGCGATGGAGTGAATGAATTCCTAACATTAGATAATTTGAAGAATTTTCGGCTTTTAAAAAATTGTCTTTCTCGCTGTGAAAGAGCAGAGGTAATTCCGAAAATTCCCTTTCCTTGCACTACACCTTCATATTTCTGAAACCTGAATTTCCCCATGGTAACCTTCTGTAAATAGATTTTCCTTCTGTTCCGAGGTGGAAATCGAAATAATTGAATAAGTTTCATAAATTTAAAAATCTAATGAATAAAACATCTTACCCATCAGACTACACAGAACTTTTGAAAATTGAAAAGCACAATAAGCAAAACAAAATTATAGGGGATAAAAAAACCGACTTATTTTAAAATAACTGACAACTTTTTTTTTTGAAAGAATACACTTTTTAAAGGCACCATATTTCCTCTGCCCTCAGTTATCACAGATTATCATGATATTTTATTTCCTAATTTCGACTGAATATAAATGTGATATAATTTATTACAAATCGGCTATACTTCTCAAAGAATATTCATTTTAATAGAAGAACAAAAATTACATTTTCTACGCACTGATTTCCTATTTTTTCCTATGTTCAGAACCAGTGGCGTAACGTACACCCCCGCATTCCCGGAGGGGGAGGCAATGACTCTAGGGGGGGGCCCAAAGCTTAACTGATGCTAATTACGTATTTGGGCTTGGGGTCCCAAACCTGAGTTTGCAGGGGGGACTAATATTCTCCGTTACACCACTGTTCAGAACTAGGGACTATGTTTCGCTAATAAGTGTCAATTGAATAAGAAGAGTGTTTCCGAAACTTTTGGGAATATATGTGTACCCCTTCTACAATTTTCGTAAAGTTGAGTATAAACATCGTCAAAACATGAGTATTTTAATAACAATGAAAATATATTTCTTTTTTTTTGTGACACACATAAAACAATAAGAAAAGAGAAATAAAATTATTCATAATAAAATATAAATAAAAGCTATATTATAAATAACATTTGGGTTCCTGGTTGTTAATTTTAAACCGAGATGCGTGAGATCCACGTCGTGTTCCTCTTTTCGACTTAATGTTTACAAATGTTCACAAAAACAAGCAACTTCACATCAATGTGGTGAGGAATGGCAAGATGTATTTCAGGTCTTTTTCTGTTAAAACCGGATATACATGTTGCATTTGTAACCAGGATGATGTGTTTATATATGTATAAGATTTTTTTTTATCCTACGCCCATCGTCGGCATCTCTGCCATTAGTCGACGAGCAGCCCAATAAAATGACGACGAAGCATAAAAAGTATTAAAATTTGTATCCGTAGAGTTGTCTACAAAAAACTTTAAAACAATAGGGCAGTGTTTGAGGTGGTCACCATCCACATTTCACCCTGGTTGCACAGAGGGCAACAAGCAAAATCCTTTACTCCAATGCGATGTAAATGCCATTACACAAGTAGTCATGTCCAGTAAGTAAACGAAAGCACGCAACTCCCAACAGATAGAGGAAGGGAACTGGCGACCACTTTTGTTAAGCAAGATATTCCACCTTTTAACTGCAGCTGCTTCACCACACACACATATTAGACTCTATTAATTTGCAGTTTACTGTAAATGATTCTTTTGATGTTATGCAGAGGCAAGGGAGAGTCAGGTTGGGACATGAGAGATCCCTCTTTAGCAATACTATCTGCTTTCTCATTTCCAGAAATGTTACCGTGGCTGGGAATCCACTGGAGGGCAATGCTTCCTCTAGACTTGTTCAGCTAATTTCGTTGTAAAGGAATTCACTTGAGTATTTTCATTATATCTTGAGTTTAGTAGAGACAAAACGGCAGCTTGAGAATCGATAAAGAATACAATATTATGTTCAGATATCAATCGCAAATGATATATATTGCCGCTATCTCACCATCAAAATTGCCACAATACTTTCGAACAGGATAACTAATACTGAAAGCACTTGAATAGGCTCCAGCACCAGCATTTGTTTATTTTTCAAGAATCCGACTGAAGCCAATTTTGACAGTTGCTTTTCTTTCGCATACGACAAATCTTCTGGCACGAAGAATTTTGAAATTATACATATCAAAAATACTGGTTCAGGCTCTGCACAAAAGTCTTAGCTATATATAGAAAATATATTGTAAAAGCTTTTTCTATAACAGGGGAATATTTTGAAAATGTCATTTTTTCGTCTATTTTTGACAAAGAATTACATTTAAATAATTTTTTTCTCGTAATAATACGATTAAGCAATTTGATACATATATTGCATGGAATCCAACTGACACTAAGCATCAAAGAAAAAAAAATTCCTTTATACGCCTTTTCAAAATTGCAGTTTACCTTAAGGTATCCGACATGATTTTATTTTATACGCTATCTTATTCGCTTTATAAAAATACCAAGTTCATCGTTTTCCGTTCACTAGAACAAAAAATACAAGTGTTTTAGTAAAAGCAGATGCCATTACTTTAAGAAAGATTTCATATTTTAAAACACGTTTTACTCAAAATGTGATTTTTTGAAAATAATTAACGGAAATTTTTTGTGTAAATTCTGTATAATAATAGAAGTGTTTTAACCCGCAGATTTATCAACTACTGTTTTATTACAAAATTTACAGTCCCTTATGTGAATATAATCACTCTTTTTAAGCATTTTCAGACAGTAACCGATATATAAAGTGCTCTAGTTTTTGTAAAAAAGAAAATATCTCTTATCCTGAAGGTCATTTCGACAATAAATAACATAGCAACACATCAGAATTGAAATATTGTTCATAAACCTTTGGTACAGAATGGACCGCGTTTATGTTATTTTTTGTCAATTTTTACCCATTTTATTAATAATAATTTCTTTTTCTCTTTGTAATTTTTGCATATTTTTCTTCAAATGTACTAAAAAAAATCTAAAATCAACACAAAAAAAAAATCCACATATCTTTATTTTATTTAAAATAAGGTTGCCGCAACCAGTCGGATACCCAAGACATGGGCCCGGAATATGAAATATAACGATACGGGACTAACATCCCAGGTCCTGTAAACGGAGAGAGTAAATACCCTTCAGACCCGTTAATTAATATCCATTGAAGAGCAAGACTAATTCCAGCAGCTACGCAATCCCCCCCCCCCGGCTCCAATTCAACAATGAGTGATAATGAATAGTTTGAAAAAACTAAAAAACAACGCTTTTATTGTAGATGGAACTAAAAAGTGAAAAATAGATTATAGTTTTAAAAAAAACACAACTAAAAAACACGTTGTTATAGTGAATCGAACTAAAAAGTAAAAAATAATTCTTAATAAATAATAAAATGATTAGCGAAAAAATTAATGTCATTGCGGTAAAAGCATGGAGTGTTTTGTACTACATTTTCACACTAACTCAGCATTTCGGAATAGAAGTAATAAGAAATTATAACAATTAATATAGAGCACCCTCTACGGTTTTACCCCAATGACATTAATTTTCTGGTTAATCATTTTATTCTTATATTAGGAATTAATTTTTTTACTTTTTAGTTCGATTCACTATAAAAGCGTGTTTTTTAATTTTTGAAACTATAATTTATCTATCGTAAACGATGCCAGTGTCGATATCATTAAATTAAAATTCAGCTCTCTTACGCAACAGAAAAAAAATTTAATCTCTTTTACACAGTTCCCAAATCTTTCGACCTTTTCGAGTGCACAGACTAAAAATTTAAAATTCAATTTGAAAGATATTTTTTTTCTTGCTTGTTAGTCGAATAAGTCGAGATGCTTCATCTCTAATCCATCTCTCCTAACATACATTTGACTCTCATATTGCAAAGAGCCTGAGCCGAGGTAATGACATTGCGACGGAAACGGAAGCTACTTTCTTCCGAGAATTTTGTAACTGAATCTGCAGTCAGTGCTCTGGAAGATTAATTGGATTTTCCGGTGCCTTATTCGCCGGCAGACACTCCCAGGTATTTTTTTGCGGAAAACAACGTCTCTTAATCCTGTTAGGGATGGGAGGAAAGCCCTCAACTGACCTGCTGGCCTTCCTGCTCGCCTGAAGACTGGATGGACCAGGGTCCGCCAGTTTCATGTGGATGTTACCGAAACTGAGCATTGGATGAGGGAAAAAGTGGGGTAGGTTACTTTTTTTAAAACTAAAACGATGGAGTGATGAAAGCCTTATCGTGATACGAGGGTATCTGAAATTTTTGAGATGCGCGCAGACGAGAAGTTAGAAAACAAAATTAACGATTTAATATGGAAATACAAAGTATTTTAACACAGCAGACGACCTTTTACTGAACTACTTCAAGTTGTTTAGCGTAGAATAAATTTTAGACAGAAGAGAAAATGGAGTTGACGCGAGAACATTATCATGCTATGATTTTAAAGCTGGATTAAATCAAGAGGAATGCTTTCAACGGCTGCAATTAGCATTTGGTGATGAATCTCCATGTCGTGCTACTGTATTTGGAAGGTTTAAAGAATTTTGCAGAGGTCATAATTCTCTTCAGGATGAAGAACACACAGGAAGGCCACGGTCGGCTGTATTCTCGGATAATGTGTCTGCCAGACGAAAAACGTCAATACATGATAATCGCTGTACCTACCAAATGATACAGAAGGAACTTAACATTGGATCCGCTGTCATATACAAAATTTTTCACATGAAGAATTACTCATGAAAAAAGTAGTTGCCGTTGGGTTCCCCATAATCTAACTGAACACCAAAAAGAGAAGAGTGTCAGAATCAGTAAAAAAAATCTTGAAATTGCTAAATGATGGTGGCCACCGCATTATTCCTAAAATTATAATGGGTGATGAAATGTACTTGCTTTTTTTGACATTCCAACATGCCAAGAAAGCAAAGAATGGGTCTTTGAAGTTGATACCACGACGACAATGGTGAAAAGTCAACGGATAATGAAAAAAAGTAATGTATGCAGTTTTCTCCAGAAGTACGGGTTTGGTGAAAGCCATCAAGTTAGAAAGAAGAACAGAAACTGGTACACCACTAAATATCTTCCAGAAATTCTCCAAGAAGTGAATGTTAGGGGACAAATGCTTCACCTTGACAATGCATCTTTCCATGCAGCCAGATTAACAGTTGAGTTTCTTAAACAAAAACAGATTAAATTGATAGGGTATCCACATTATTCTCCGGATCTCGCAATGTGTGACTATTGGTTATTTTTTAATCTAAAAAAGAACCAACGTAGACGTCGTTTTCATTCCGAAGAGATGGATGTTGTAATAAATGCATTTTTTTCATCAATTCCAAGAAATGAATGGTTCGAGGCATTTAATCTGTGTAAAATTCATCTACAACAACGCATTGATGCTGGAGAAGACTACTTTGAACACTCCTAAAATTTTGTAATTATAACTTTGAAAACCTAGGAGTATCTCAAAAATTTCATCGTGACCCTCGTAATCATTTTAAAACTGTTGTTTTCCTCTCCGTAATAATTTATCAGTTCGTTTGAGTCGTTTTTTAGCTGTTCTACCATGGCAACGCAGTAGTCAAATGTCAAGCAAGTGGATCGTCTATTTGAATTTCGAAGAATTTTGTATGACATTTCCAACCTGTTAGGTCATCTCTAATCAATTCCATACTAAAAAATGTTATTTTTAGAATTTTTTCCCTCCTCTAAATGTTGGGATATTTTACCGGTACTTTTCAGGGAATCTGATTAAAAAGAAACAATTTTATCTTCACTCTAATAAATAATTTTTATAATAGCGTAGCAAGAACGGGTTTTGTGAAAATTTGCTTGAAATTTTTGGTGTAAATTTCCGTGAAATGGTAGGTGTGTTTGAAACATTACACCTACAGATTTGAAATTTAATAAGAATGGGTTTGAAGGAGGGATTTGTTCTCTCGGTACCTTCCGTTCCGAAAGCACACCTCCTACCCCCAGGCCAAAATGATCACTTCAGTCCAGAGGCAGTTACTGCCTTATATAGGAACCACCGACACAGGTTTTTAACAAAATTGACTCCAAAGGGGGAGATTGCGGAGTCATCATAGATAAAAACAAATCCTGCTTCTGAACTGTTAAACTTAGACGGAATTTCACAAGTATGTTCCTTTTAATGAGCAAATTCGCAAAAAATGATGTTTGCGAAAATCAATTACGAAGAGGGGCTTCAGGGGTGAATGACAAATATAAATTTTGTTTCAGAAATTCATGTCCTGTGCTTTTCAAAACAAGGGGAGAGTTCTATAAGGATATTTTTCAATAACACTTAGATAAGAATAAAACTAAATAAATGTACGGTCTTATAATGTCATGAAATACCAGCGAAGCGGGCGAGTAACGGCTAGTTTTTTTGTTAAGTGGAATTTTCATCCTCACATGCTAAAGAGGAGAAAGCTACTTATTTTTCATAGGTTTCAATGTTTCAAAAAACTCAACAATAAACAAGGATATTTTTTTAAAAAAAAATATATGACAGGTTCTTCGAATTGAGGTTGCGTAAGGTCAGATAACCCTAAATTTACAAGCCAGAATCACAGGGTCCACAAAACCTATTATTGACCATAGATAAATCCAGATTTGCATCTGCATCTCTAAGCGTGCGATGAAGGGAGAAGAGGATTGGGAATCGCACTGCAACGATCCATCTCTGGTCTTGGGGTCTTAAAAAGCTGTTGATGGGGGTTGTTCTGCCACTCACGAAATTCGTGCAGTCGTGAGCGGTCATTCGTCCGCAATTAGCTTGATCCCATCGCTCAGCCGTGATCGATGGTCACTGCCGAGGTCCTCCCCCCCCCCTTCTTTTTTATTATTATTTTCTTCTTGTTACCTCAGGTAGGGATTGCAATACCAGAAGGGAAACGCACATTCCTCAGAGGAAAAGAATGCAAAAGTGGAAACTTTCAACAACATGCGTGGTCGTAAAACGCATTCTTCGTTCGTGCAGACACTTCGTGAAATAGATAATGCGTTTCAAGAAATATGCGAAATAAGAAGAAAATTTGTTTTTTTTAGCAGAAGAGACTGAAAAATGATTCACAATGTCTTTTTTCTCATTGATAACATCTTAACTAAAGGCGCATACGTGTCACATAATAATAATTAAACAGGGTAATTATAATATCACTCAAAAGGATAATTTAAACATGCCAATATTTTAATTCAAAATAGTTCTGTCAGGAAATGCAATAAATACGAAACTCGTTTTGAAAAGTTCCGCTACACGTAAATATGAATCGATTTCATTCTCCTATCCTATCTAAATTAACAAACCGTCGAAAGGCGAATTAAATAAGGATAACAACACTAACTAAAAAGAGGATAGGAAAATTGCATTGTTCTAAAAACAGGGGGGAATAAAACTTGTAGGTTGATGCATATGAAATATCGGATATTCTTTATGCTTCTTCTCCCTCTGATTTTTTTATGCTCTTCTTTTTGTCATAACCTCATTAATAGTCGTACTGTCAATTGCCAGAGTCGCATTTCAACACAGTATTTTCGCATAAGTGTTGTCTTTTGTTATTTGTTTTGAATTTCGTAGGGATATGAATTCAAACGATATTCGTGTAATTTTTTATATGAGTATAAAATTGAGTAATGGTGTTGCAAACGCTGCGCGCAATATAAACATGGACGTCATAAGACTTCTTTGGGCCCCTGGACCCTTACGCAAAGTAGGTCCTAGGCCTTTACACAAATGTAGACCCCACCTTTGAGCCTTAAAAGTAGACAGTACATGGCATACGTTGTCAAATACTCGTATAATCAATAACCCGAAACAAATGTGTATGACTTACAATTGAATAAACCGGCTCGGGGCCCACTGCCACTTTTTGACTGAATGAGTAATGATGGTGTATGGTATTAGGCTTAGGTCTATACAGGGACGATGGTCATCACATGTAGCCAGTTGATATATATTGAGCAGGAATATATTAACCGGAAATAGCATTTGAAGGTTGAAATTATTCGAATCATTAAGGCTAAGTCGAGACCCAGATTGAGGCCCAGGCCCTGGACCCAAGCCTTAAGATGTCCTGAATATAAGCCTGGCATTTGTGAAGAATACTTTTAATGATTGAAAAACGCAGCTTTGGATTAAAAAGTTTCGGTTTGGTGATTTTTCACTATCAAATGAACCTCGTGCAAGATCTCAGATATCTGCAAAAAGTGATGCTCTGAAAGCCTGGGAGGAAACGAATCCAACTGTATCTGTTATACTGCTGGTACATTGATGGAATGCAGGAAAAATTGAAAACTATACGTCCATCACACACACTTGTTAAGATACTTACTTCTCCATCACAACGCTCGGCCGCATACGTCGCACAAAACCACTGCGAATTCAAATGAATTAAAATTTAAAATCTTGCAGGAACCAGCTTATTTACCAGATTTTTCGCCAACCGGCTTTCATTTTTTTAAAAAAAATTTAGAACAGTTATTACGGACTAAACAGTCTGAAGAATACCACGTCCGATTTTATAGGTGAAAAGGATCAGTTTCTCTTTAAGATAGGCATCTAGGCATTAAACTCTCTCGTTGGGGAAAGCGTATTGAAGTAAACGGAGCACATTTGCATTAAGGTATCCCAACTACCCTAAAATTGTGAATTTTGGGAAAAAAAATGACAACTTTTTTATGGTTTTATTTTATGGGCCATCTTATTAGCTTTATAAAAGTACCAAGTTTATTATTTTCCGTTCACTAGAACAAAAACTGCAAGTGTTTTAATAAAAGCAGATGTCATACTTTAAAATGCGTTTGACTCGAAATGTGTTTTTATGAGAATTATCAAACGTGGACAGTGATTGCTCAAACAGTTTTGAAAATAATGAACTGAAATTTTTTGTGTATGTTCTGAATAATAGAAGAAACGTTTTAACCTTCAGATTTATCAATTACTGTTTTATTACAAAATTTACAGTCCCTTATGTGAATATAATCACTGTTTTTTTAAGCAATTTCATATAATAACTGAGATAAAGTGTTCTAGTTTTTGTAAAAGAGAAAATACTTCTTATCCTGAAGGTCATTTCAAAATTGAATAATATAATAACACATTAGATTTAAAAAATTGAAAAAAATTTCATAAACCTTTGGTGCAGAATAGACCGAGTTTATGCTATTTTTTTTCTATTTAATTTATTTTTTCCCATTTTAGTAATAATAATTTCTTTTTCTCTTATTAATTTTAGCACATTTTTCTTAAAATGCACTAAACAAATCTAAAAATAATAAAAAAGTCCCCATATCGGCTTTAAAAAAAAAGTTGTCGCAACCAGTCAGATATCTTAAATAAACAGCTTTAGAAAAAAGACATGTGCAGTTTTTTATAGTCATACAAAGATTCGACATTTCACTACGGAACAATCTAATATACATATATATATTTCAAATGGGCTGCATTTTGGCTTTCAAGCCTTTGCAGACACGGCAAGTTTCCCAAGAGTGAGAGCAAAGGCGTATATAAGAGGTTATGATAGAAATATTTATAGATTATATTTAAGGATGGAGACGATAATTACTAAGACAAACATTTAATTGACATAAAGAGACATAAAAATACTTAGGCGAAATGTTACAGCGAATTCTGAATATCCATAAACACAACTGCAAACGTTGCCACGCAATTTCTAATAAATATCAATTATTAAATATCACACAAATGTGGACCTTACATTCGGCCCCGCTCAATGCGAAATTTAGTTAACAATAAATTTTAAATTGAAGCACTTAAAACATTTGAGTGTTAATGAGTTACTATCCAAATCAAAATTATGTCAGCGAGATTAGAGTTCAGTTACGTTAGGCACACCTTGGAAGTCATCTGCAGGATCCTTCATTTCTGCTGTGGATTCGCTCTCTTCCTCCGAGCTGTCATCTTCCTCTATGGTTGGTGATTCTCGTTTAAAATAAGGACAAAGATGTTGCACATGGACAACTTTCAAAACTTTGTTACCCGGTGTCGTAGACTTGATCTCGTAGCACACGGCCCCGACTGGGCGAACAATCACAAATGGCCCCTTGAAAATTGGATATAGTTTATGATCTCCTTGTTTCGGCCAGTCGTATAGTACGAGATCTCCTTTTTGAAATGAGTGTGATCTGCGATGAAGATCAAATCTGCGTTTATTACTCAAATGCGTTTCATGTACAAAATTTGCGGCTTCGGCCCTGGCCAACATTAGAAGGTCAAGTTGATCCTCACGTGGCATGTCGTTTATGAAGCTTGCAATATGGAATTCACGGGGTAGGCGTGGCTCATATCCATGAAGCAAATAAATGGTGATTTTCCCGTGGAATTCTGTTTCGTGGTGTTAATTGCGAGTAAAGCATTGGGCAGTAACAAGTCCCATTTCTCTGGATTTTTGTCAACCATTTTTTTCAAAGTCGAAACAATTATTCCATTGGCACGTTCAACGATGCTATTAGCTTGTGGTGAATAGGGAGGTGTCATTGATTGTGTGATTCCATATTTTTGCAAAAACCGTTGTGTATGCCGTGCAGTAAACGCAGTTCCTCAATCTGAAATATACATACTCGGCGGCCCATATCGAAGTATAATGTTGTGATATAGAGCATCGGTCACTGTAGAGGCGGCAAGAGAAGCGGATGGAGTGGCAATCACGTAGCGATTGGCATGGTCAATCTGAGCAAACATGTTTGTGTTCCCAGCTTTGGTCAATGGCAAACATATGACGTGATCAGAAGACACAATTTCCCATGATGTGGTTGGAATCGGCAATTGTTGCAATAAGCCATATGCATTTGCAGTACGGCGGTTAACAATTTGACACTTGTGACAACTTCGAACGCAGGTTTTGCAATCTTTTCCCATCTTTGGCCACCAATAGCGTTGTTGTAATTTGTAAAGTGTTTTTTTAGCATCCATATGCCCGACATCATCGTGGCAAGCAAGCAAAGTTTGTTGACGCATTGCTTTTGGAATTACTACCAAGGATTTCGATCCATTAGTCTGTAGTCGCACAAGAGTATTGTTATCGATGTTGTAATTACATATGATCGACATCGGCTCAGCCCCCAAAAACCACAATCCTAAAAAGAGCCCCCAAGCAGTTTTAATACAAGGCTCATTCAGGACTAGCTACGCCAGTCAGAGAGAGCCATTTTATTTTTAAAAGATCTGCACTCGAATTTCTTTTAACACACACACGCAAAAGTCTATTTTGATATATTTAGAAAACTTAAAGATAATCATTAACACACTCTCTTAGATTGAAACGAGAAAAAAAAAGTTAAAGATATGAATGAATTATTGAATTAATTTATGATGAAATTAATGCATGAATAAAGAACATATATTTTCGAAATTTTCTTTTGCTTCATTCACTTGTATACACATTGCTCTTCACTCAATATCTCCTCCATTGAATGAAAATAATTCTATATAATATAAATTCCATTCACGCTTATTATTTTAAAAAGATTTACATGATGTACTATTTATTTTCTATTTATTTAGCCAAACATTTCATTAAGCTGATTTTTTTTTCTATATATATATCGGTTTAAAAAATATATATTCATTCAGAGTAAAAGAATTTATAAAACGAAGTAAATAATTAAAAAAACAAACAAACTCTCGGCGCAAAAGCGTCCTCAACAGAGTATCCGTATAACATTTGAACAAACACCAGAATAAACAAACTGTTGTAAACATACGAAACGCGATACGGTACGGAATACGAAACGGTGCAGAGAAAAACTAATTATTTTTAGTTTTATTTCAACACGGTACAATTTCTCCGCCAATTCCTCCCTCCCTTCCTCGAACCCTCAACCGAAAAGCGGAGGCCTCAAAATACGAGAACAAAAATACATTAAAATTAATGACATTTCCTACGATTGAATAACACAACCGGTAAACACAGGAGAGAGAGAGGCCGGTTCGAAATTACTGCAAATGTTTACCATTTTTTTCGCCCTCAATTTTCTGAAAAACCCGTCTTAATAAATCTCTTTTCGAAAAATACAGGAAAAACATTTTTTTTTTAAAAAAAATTAATGTTTACATTTTTTGTAGGGGATCTCTTTCTACTACAAAATCCCCTTTTTCTACATATTTGAAAAGAGGTGCATACTCATCTTTTTTTCCAAAGGAGGAAAAAGGTTACAAAATAGATGCGGTATTAATATTACAAGCTTGAATTTCACCCCGTTCCCGTAATATTCAGGAAAAGGGCACAGTTACAGTACCCGGATTTTTGTAGGATAATCCCGGAAAAAATAGAATTGAATTCTTGCTGTGTGTGTGTGTGGCATGGTTTCTCTAACTTCGGCAAAATACACAACTAAGGACGAGCCCGAAGAAGGACGGACTGGAAGGGAAAGGGGGTGAATTATATATATATATATTAATTTAGATATTTTTTTTTATTTATTCTAGCCGAGGAGCCATTTTCAATAAATGCGAGCGAAGGAAGAGGATGGAATAATAAAGAAAATAAACAGCCGGCTCGGAAAAAGCGAAATTCTTCACTTTCTCTCCTCTTCTGCGAAATTGCTTTTTCTCTTTGACGTCGAAGCGCTGGATCTGGATTTAAGAACGTCAAAATTGCACCAAAAAAAAAAAAAAAAAAAGCGGAGGAAGAAATTTGACACCAGCATTTACAACAAATAAACGAACTTTTCCCCCCTCGAATCTTTTTTTCCATAAAACAATAAGCCGCAGATATATTTGAAGCTCTCTCTCTCATAAATTCAAAAGTTGGAAACAAAAAGTATATAATAAGAAAGAACTATATTAAAATTAATAAGCGAAAACTCATTCATCTACACGAGAAACGGTAAACCTCTAAAAAATAACGCAATCGCAAATAAACAGAAAAGTCTTTTTAAAAAATTATTTATATATATACATCCGATCAAATAAATATAAATTAAAAATTATTAATAGATTACGCAGCTAAAGTAATAATATAAGAAAGGGAATGCAATAAAACGCGAACAGCAGAAATTTTCTTTGAGGTATACCAGATGTCATCAAATTTTATCGAATGACGGAACTCTTAGAGCAACCTTAATGGACTAAATTCATGTGACGTCATAATCACATGATAATTTTAAACCACGTGTTTTTAGCCAATCAAGTTCAAAAACACATGTGACGTCATAGTCACGATACATGCAATAATCTATTTTCACCAAATCAGTTCATGCACTTCGTTGTTGCCAAATTACGCTTTTTACAGAAACTTTTTTTTAAAAAAATTAATATATGTCACTTTATTTAAAAGTACATGTATAAAACAAGACTTTTTTTTC